>VHZZ01005685.1:33099-55656 GCA_009801015.1 Silene noctiflora
ACTCGATTTGTGTGCTTATAGATCGAGTCTTGGATGCGGAGATGTGCCGCATGTCGAATCGGAAGGAAGTACTTTTCGGGAGTCTGGATCCAGGTCTTAAGCTGGGATGTACCTAGCTAGTCATCCTATCAAGGGTTGTGTTACTGTCTAAAGGTGTTAGGGTCTTTGCATGGCGTTGTGTAGTTAGATAGTCTTTCCTCGGATATTCTGTTCTCTGTTTGCTGTGTTCGCACATGCTTTAGAGGTAGCCGCTGAGTCGAACACTTGTTTGCCTATATGTTGATCCTATCGGACACTAGTGGTGAGATGAAAGCCACTAGTTGCGATATGATCCCTTTTGTGTGGTTTATTATCTATTTTATCAATGTTAATATCATGTTATCTTGTATTACTCATCATTTATAAATTCTCACATGATTAACGCTTCTATTCACGCATGATACATATCTCTTTATACTTTATAATGATCAATGTTGTTGTCTATGTGTATTTCATTGTATCGTGGCTGAGAGGACGCTGAGTTACCCCCCACTGACTGTGGCATTCATGTTTTCATGAATGACAGGTACCAGTTGGTGATTATATGGGGCAAGACGGTGGCTAGCGAGCAATAATTCTCTAGGCCTTAGTTTCCGTTTACTAGACTTACCTTTTGAACATTTATTGATGTCATTCGTGGGATATATTTTCCCCAACGATTATTATGTTTTCGTTTTGTAAACCTATTTACTTTTCGTACATTATTTCCGCATGCTAGTTATGGTATTGATTCTCCGTTATTAGACATCAAAAGTTTTTAAAATCCCGTATTTTCCGCTGCATATCATATCGTTTACGTTATATTTTTGGTGTCCTAATTAGCGGGTTGTCACAAGCCTTACCACCAAAATCCGACTACTCATAACTGCTACTCGGTCGAGTACCCCCTACTCGGCCGAGTAGCCTAAGATCACAAATCTGATGTATTACAGTCTTCCCTCCTTAAGAACGAACTTCGTCCCCAAAGTTCAAACCCATACCTGCATAATATGTTCACCTACCGCCCTACTATCCAACACCACGCCACTTTCATCTTCCATCCTCGACACTAACTCACTCAACCAAGCCTACCTCAGCAACGCGGCTCACAACATAGCATCAACCATAGAATCGCCTTATCTAATTCCACCATTACAATTCCCCAAGCGAGAACGTCTTCCAAAATGAAATGTTACATTTTGGGCCACATTTCCACACTTGATCAACAATCCAAAGACTTCTTGCTTGCATGATCCAATCATGGTCCAATCTAGTTTCCACTTAGCCTCGTGATCTCGATATTTGCACATTTGACGGAAAATAGCTTCTGAATATTTCATTTCCTACAAATATATTAAACACAAGCAAAATACCTAGAACACGGGATTAGCTCACAAATACACTAATAAAAGTGCAATAAACAAGTAAAACCGACTTAAATTAAGGGGATAAATCGTATATAAATTAGACACATCATGCCTCCCACTGTTGTAGATACCTACGCAGGACGGATAAAGAAAGCACATGAGTTTGCCAGAGAATGGAACGTGAATACTGAGATTGCCCGAGCTTACTTGGAGAAAGCATCCTACCATATGAATAAATAGGAAAATGAGAACCGGAGACCTCGTGATTTCAATGTTGGCGACATGGTCATGGTGAAGTTGAAGAAAGCGCAGATGAGATTCCTCCGGGGACGAGACAAGCGACTAGTGCGAAAGTATGAAGGCCTCATCCAAGTGATCAAGCGGATTGGGGAAGTAGCATACAATATTGACCACCTTGTCTGGATGATGTGTCACCCTGTCTTCCATGTGAGTTGCTTGAAGCCTCACCATCGTGATCCTGAAGATCCCACCCGCTACAAGTGAAGGTGTCCAACATCCATTCCAACCAACTTCCAGCGACATCAGCCGACTAATCCAACCCTACAAATTTCAAGCATTGTCGAGGCCGACAACAAAATAGGTGGGGGAAGTGTAAGGAACCGCAATTTAGCCGCATAATCCCGGAAATTGCGCGCGTGGTCCGTTAACTTCGAACCCTTTGATTTCTATTATGCATTTATGTATTTTCATTTTTGTTTTTAGTTTCTATTAGTACTCCAAGACTACTTATTGCGTGTCAAATCTCGGAGCTTAGGTTTTAGTTTACGATACTGATGAGTTATATTTATATACATTTTATGCCTCCCCTTTAGTAGTTTTAATACGTTTTCCGTGCTAGAATACGTTAATTACATGTCATTTATGCTAGAATGAGATACTTCTGCATTTTGGTGTTTTAATGCCGATTTGGAGCATTTGTGGAGCATTTTGGAGAATAAGAGCACCGCAGAGGAGACATGACGGAACACACAAAGCATGGCACGTAAATCTAGAGAAAGAAAGAGAAGGGAAGAGAAGATTACACGAAGTAGTGGGAAGAACATAAATACTCGATTGAGTTTACTGATACTCGATCGAGGAACCTGGAGATCAATTAAAAGAATTTAATGTCGAGAGTTGAAGACAACGAGAATAACATACTCGATCGAGTATTCGGCCAGTTCCGTCTTTTGCGAGTACTTTCCTAAACCAATCTATCTTCTATTATAAATACCAAACTCGATACCTATTTTATGATTATGCTTTTATTTCGTATTTTTACCCTAGAATACTTTAAAAACTTCTAGTTTAGTTTAGTTTATATTTATTCCGGATCTAAGCTTTGTCCATCATTGATTTGTACGATATTAATTCAATCTCTTCTTAGTATTTCAATATTTGTTATTTATCTTATTTATGCTTTTAATTATGTTTTCTATCAATCTTATTGTTGTTAGTTTAGTTAATATGCGTAGCTAATTTAATTATCTGGGGTGAAAAGGGATCTGAGTTGTTAGAAAGAAGTTTTATTAATGTATAACACCCCTATCTACCAAGGAGGCTTAACAAGACCTTCCCCAACATATAAGAGCGTTACCACCTCGGTTACCCGAGGTAAAGTAATCATCAAACGCCAATAATAGAACAATTTAAGTTATTTAACTATTACAAGTCATTAAACCAAAAGAAAGATACAACTCAAGACACAACCAACTACGTGAACTATCTGTCGTGACTCGTGGTAAACTCGTCCCTCCAGAGTACCCAGCTAAGATCCAGAAGCAACCTGCTAAGACTGACTGCTCACCATAAAGGATCACGGCAGACACAATATAAAACAAACACAGGGAACACCACACACAGTCAGTATCTGTATAACCACACACGCATAAAACAATAAACATACAMCCACACCGTCTCGTCTCCACACCCTGACTACACACTAAGGTGTGTAGTCCTGCCAGAGTACCCCTCACATCGGATACTCCACGCCGCCAATGGGGGACCGCAGCCGTACCCACCAAATCCCCGCTCATCTTTCCGAGCGAAAACCCATGTTCATTAATGTGCACGTCCCCTTCTGTGGCGGGTTCCACAGAGGGGTGAATCAAGGGCGTGAAGTCACTCCCGCAAGTGACTCCACTCAGCCGAGGGCGCGCCTCACAACAATAGACAACACGAATAATAATTAAACATTAACAATACCAATACCAATACTGACCAACTAACAACTCATACTCAACAGTCAGCCAACAATCATCTTACAGCCATACATACAGTACTGAGTAGGGAAACCCTACCTTTAGCAATCCGCGGCAATACAGCATATAACCTCAAGGTGATAAGCAACCACCAAATCTCCCTAACAAAACAATATGACAACCTATTACTAACACTATAAACATAACGAAACTAAAGGAGACGACGATGATGATGATGATGATGACAACATACCTATATAAAGCATCCCGGCGGCAAGACCGCTACCCGACACGAGCTCCCGTCCCCGAGGTGCCTCAACTCCCCCAAGCTTCCCAAAAGGTGAACACAGGTGAAGGAACAAAGAGGAGACGACATCTAGGTTTAGGAGAAAAGAAAATAAAATGACTCGGGTTTCACGATATCGCGATATATATTTTATCGCTGGTCACCAGCTACTCGATCGAGTAACCAACTTACTCGATCGAGTGGCCTCTACTCAATCGAGTGACTAAGCTACTCGATCGAGTGACCTCCGCGAAATCGAGTCTTCAAACTCAACGGGTACTAACACGAAGGATTAAACCTCTGAGACTTAACAGTGGCCTACAACATGCATCTATGGTCAGTCAAAGACGGTCAAAGGGTCCCTAACAAGGCGGGTATTACATAATGAATTGATGGTTAAATTGCTTTTCTGTTGTTGTTCAGTTATTGTTTTGAATATAGTTGATTAATTTCTGTAGGGTTAATTAATTAGTATTACAAACTAGGATTTTTACCGACCGGACTAAGACTAGTATAGGCTGCGATAATTGAATAGAGTTAATTTAATGATAGCGACCGCATGTTAAATTATATCTAAAGGACACATTAGAATCGACCGATTATATGGACTTAAACAACAAGATTTGCTCTATTAATTAGTTAAATCACACCCTCGTATAACTATCTAGTGAACTTGATCCCTATACCTTTTAATATTATTGAATTCGTCTTTATTTGTCTTGCAATTAGTTATAGCTAAATCAAACAAACCTTCAAGAACACTGTTACCCTTAAGACAAATTACTACATTAGCAAATAGATTATTACCGCCTCCTTGTGGATTCGGCCCTGACTTACCGCTAGCTATTTGTTAGTAGTATCTTAGGATTATTTTGATATAGGCCATACGACTAAATCCTTATCAGATACGTTTTTAGGCGTTAAGAAAACGTATTGTTATTCTTCACATTCAATGTTTCCTGCTATAGGACTTGTACTATCAAATTTGCTTTTATGAGAAGTACTAGTCAATCAATCTGCTTCTCACCCAAAGCCTTCTTATTTACTTATTGCTTGCATTCATATGAATTTTTGCTTTCATTCTTAGTTACAAACATGTGTGTGTCGACCGTTGATGATCGAGACTGAGATCCTGACTCACACAAATCGAGACCGCTAAGAAAGCACTAGTGGGCGATCCCTCATTAGTGCTTGTCGCTCAAATTTGCATTCTTGTCACGAGATTAGACAAGGGTGCGCTCCACGTTCATGCTTCAAGTGTCGGACACCTGACGAAGCCCATATAAGGACTTCCTCATACGATGGACTTTCCCTTTTTTTCTTTTTATACAAACCTATTTAAATATACAACGAGGAGCATGGCAAAGTCCATATAAAAACTTTCGTGTACGAAAAGCTTTCCCTCTTTTCCTTTTGCAAACCCATATTCAAACATACCTGTTATGCCAAATCTTCATGTAAGAATGTATTATGGACGTCCATCTGATATATAACTCTCATTTCTTAACTGCGACCACATCTAAGAAAACTCAAATAGCCACCATTTTTATAATGAGGCAAAAGTTTAACCATAATCCAAGATTTCAATCTAATGATTGACAAACACAACAAGTCAGGCTTTAAGTCTTTCAACGGTGCAATCAAATTTATATTTGATTTTGTAAACCCAACAACAACCATGAGCCCTCCCCCCTCCTTTTCAAATCCCAAGTTCATTCTTTTCAAGTGCATTAATTTATTCTTGAATAGCTTTACACCAAACGACATTCTGATTGACGACATTAAAAATGGGAGGCTCGACACTTGCAGTAATTTTGGGTCATGTCGAGTTAAAATCGAGTCACATTAGGACCGTATTAAATACAGGTCGGGTCGAGTAATTCGAGTATGAGGTCAGATTTAGATTACTTATTTCGAATCTAATTCGGGTCTTGAGTTGTTTTGCTCTGAGTCGAGTTAATCGGACCAGATTAATTTTACGAGGTCTAGTTACGCTCTACAAAAGACTAAAAGAGTGTCTCGCCGACTAAGTGGGCTACAAACCGAGTGACATACCAAATCAAAAATGGGCCTCTCGAAAGAAAGACGACCCATGAAGAGACACACAAAACCCTGGTTCTAGTTTGCCCTACAAAACCCTCACACACATTTTCTCCCATTAATTTGGTTGAAACCCTAATTCATCTCACTCTCAACACCACCACCAGCAGCAGCAGCCAACCATGGGTAAATCAATTCACCCATCTTCCTCAATTCATCTTCTTCATTAATTAATTTACATTTTTTATTTATGATTGTGATAGTAATGTAAATCTGAATCTAAATGATGATGATGATGAATTTGTAACAGGAGCGTACAAGTACGTGCAGGAGCTATGGAATAAGAAGCAATCTGATGTTATGAGGTTCATTTTTAGGGTTCGTACTTGGGAATATCGTCAGCTTCCTTCCATTGTTCGAGTCACTCGTCCAACTCGTCCTGATAAGGCGAGGAGACTCGGTTACAAGGCCAAGCAGGTATTTTTCTCCTTTTCTAATAATTTTTCATCTTTTTTATCATTTTTCTTCATCATTTTAACTAAATTCAATTAGTTCTGTGAAAGTCTCTTGCTTTTAAGATTTGTTTTAATTTAGGAACTACACGATCTTAGTCTCAAAATGGGTTACTTTTAGATTTATTGATTGCTTTGATTAGGATAATTATCGGGTGTGAAAATTCTAAGGTAGTATACCCGGTGTATCACGTTATCTTATTTTTGGACCCGATGTACGAAAGAATTTCTTACGGGGTTTTGTGTGAAGCTTCTGTTTGTCATTTCAGTGTTTTATCATTTCAGTGTTTTATCATTTTAGATGTTTATTTTTAGTCTGTTTTAGTTATGGATGGAGTTTATGTTTGTTTGGAAGTATCAGATTTTTCACGGGGAAGAATGGGTAGAATTGAAAAGTTGTACACTTGTGGTTTGGGATTGATCAATTGTTCGTTTGAAAACTCCTGAGAAAACCGACTGTCTTAGCTGGTAAATGTTCTGTAATTTTTGTAATTTTGTGGTAAAATGGCAGGGATTTGTTGTATATCGTGAATGTGTAATGGGGGAGGGTGGGGGGTGGAAGAGGCCAGTGCCTAAGGGTATTCTTTATGGAGTTGATGTTTGTTTGGAAGTAACAATTTTTTTCATGGTAAAACGGTAGAACTTAAAAGTTATGAACTTGTGGTTTGGGATTGAATGTTCTTTTGTAAACTTTCGAGAAAACCAACTCACTTTGCTGGGAAATGTGCTTTAATTTTTTCATGGAAGAATGGGTAGAACTTGAAAGTTAAAAACTTGTCTGCGATTGAATGTTCTTTTGTAATCTCCTGATAAAACTGACTGGCTTAGCTGGTAAATGTGCTGTAATTTTTGTAATAGTCAGATCTAAATGGGTTGATCCTGGTTGTTTTAGCTTGTATTAACTGCTGAACATGAGAATTATACTCGAAACGAGCTGATGGATGTGGTGGTGTAATTTTTGGTTAGGAATTGATCATTTTGTCTAAAATGGCAGGGATTCGTTGTTTACCGTGTACGTGTAAGGAGAGGTGGTCGCAAGAGGCCAGTGCCTAAGGGTATTGTGTATGGTAAGCCTACAAACCAGGGAGTTACCCAGCTCAAGTTCCAACGTAGCAAGAGGTCAGTTGCTGAGGAGCGTGCTGGACGCAAGCTTGGTGGTCTCAGGGTCCTTAACTCTTACTGGATCAACGAGGTTTGTTCTTGATCAACTTATTTTGCTATTTGTTTACCATTTCTGCCTAGGTAAGTTTCATTAGTGGTGGGCAAATGATGAATGTATTACGTGCTTTCTGCTGCGGTAGCCATCTGCACTTTGTATGTGTGTGTGTGTGTTTGTGACAGGCGGCACTTTGCACTGTATTGAGCCTATAATTGTAGGCAATGATTTACCCCTAAACCAATATAGCTTCAGCCACCTGCCCTTTGTTGTAGATGAGGCGTAGCTATAATTGGCTTTCCATATGTTGTTGTCGTTCTCGTTGTTGCTGTTGCTGTTGTTGTTGTTGTTGATGATGATTATACCACCATTACCACTACCACCACCATTTATCCATATTATCCCCTTTCATACTGCTCTGATGCCCACCCTTAAGACCCCCGACAGTCTTAAACGAGAGACCTTTTTATTGCAAGGTCTTATTCAAGTATTTACGTTAAAATCCGCGATACGCAATTTCAGGTGGTTTAAATTCTCATTCCTGCTGTCTGCCTATTTTTGTAGGATTCTACCTACAAGTATTTTGAAGTGATCCTAGTGGACCCAGCCCACAATGCTGTGAGAAACAACCCAAGAATCAACTGGATCTGCAACCCGGTTCACAAACACAGAGAGCTCCGTGGTCTTACTTCAGCTGGAAAGAAATACAGAGGACTTCGTGGCAGAGGACATCTTCACCACAAAGCCAGACCATCCCGCAGGGCAACCTGGAAGAGAAACCAAACCAAGTCTATGCCTCGATACCGTTAATCTTGGTTATTTGCCTTGCCTTTTGGTGTCAACAGCGGTTCCTTTTTTGTTTGCATTAGTATTTTGGTTTGTAATTGAAATTTCTGAGACTTGTAGACTTTTCTAAGAAACCTTCAGGCATCTGGTTGTGCCTCCTATCGATACTCTTGTTTTAATTTGCCTGTTTTGGATTGTTGCCTCAGTAATTCTATATCCTCTATCAAAATTTATGCGCGCCAGTGTTTGTGTGGTGTTGCGATCAACTCCAGCTAACTGGTCGATTAATCTAGGCTTGTTCAGGTCCAGATGAGATACTTATTACTATCCAACTCTGTTCTCTTGTTGATCGTGTCATTTCTGGGCGAGTTGGGTGAGCATTTATTTAGATGCCTCGTGCTTCATGCTTCATGCTTCATGCGTCATGTCCAGTGGTAATTATAATAACCTTCAATCAAGAAGCACAAAACTGTATAAAAAGCTGGACTAACAAAGAACACAACATAAAACAGAAGCTCTGCGTAATACAACCATGCACCCTCTGGAATATGACGGCTGAGTATGGTGTATGAGTCGGCACATATGAGTAATTTTTTGCACAAAAAGTCGAGTTATTCGAGGTGGGAGTATTGGCAATTATAAGAGCATGGTCTGTAAACATTAATCATCACGTATTGGTGAAATTACTGATTTCAAACCAAGTGCGAGTATCTCAAATCATTGACTTTACCATCGACTATGTTTTTTTTTGGTATTGACCAAGAGTATCCCCTTTATCATCGACTATGTAATGTAAGTTGTCTCATGCTCTCAACGACTCTACGTATAATCCCTCACTAGTCACTAGGTGTGACCAATTTACAAGAATTCACGGTCCTCTCGTAGTCTTGTGATGCATTTATCTTGCTAGTAACACAGCTCTCTACAGTTTACCACCCAGATAGGCCTCTTTGAGGGTCTGAAGTGCTTCTCTGATGGAATCTTCATCATGATTGGAGTACTTTAAACATATTAGCCTTTGAGCAACACGGTACACCATTTGAATTGGGTAGTATTGCAGTTGATCCACCTCCATCCTCTGACCTTCCTGCATGTATTAATACCGACCTGTTTTAGCTGCTGAAGAAGTGATTGTCAAATTGTTTTAGACCACCACATCGTTCCAACAGGCAACAATATAGAGGTAATACATTCAGTTCATTTTCGTAATGCAGATAAAAATAGTTTCATGATGTCTGTGGTGGAAGCATCCAAAGTGATAGAAATTATTTAAACATCCATCGAAGAGGTCACTTTTAAGTTCCGGTAACAAGCATTGATGACTAATAGAGATAGAAAGACCCAATTAACATCTTACATGATTAGGAGGAGACGAAAAGGGAGGTTGAGTTTCAAACTTTCAATACGAAGTTAAATGTTAATATTACATAAGAAAACCATACCCAGGCTGTATTGAGTATGACTTAATTTCCCCATGTCGGGGGTATATTGCAATATTGCATAAATAACTGGAATCACAGATCTAGTAGAATCCATTACCTTTTCTATGATTTTTGAAGTGATGGTGGAGGCTGTCTCAATTACTGGATGTGGAAGTCCAGCAACACCAGCAAGCAGAAGGCCATAATGAGGAATATGCCGAGGTCCATCTTTCAGCTGAAACTGGTAAAGACATGGAGAGTAAAGCCAGTTACTAAACAAGAAGAAAAGAGCCCGTAAATTATTACTTCTTAAAAATGAAAAGAGCTACCTTGAAATCCAAGCGATTGTTTCTTATGTCAACATGAAAATGTAGAATTTTCACGTTAGGATAAAGGGTTGCTAAATCTGACAGGTTTTCCATGTGGGTGGCAAAAATAGTGTACCTAAGGATCGATAGCAATGTACAAGTCAGTTTTCATATACATATTTGCTCCTGGAAGAAAAGTACACAGAACATCTCATTTAATTAAAATGAATACATCAGGCATTTCTCCAGTGCATAAGAGCAACTCGAATAATGATTCATAGTCATTAGCATTTGCCTTTCTTGGGAGTGAATCACGGAATCAAGACAGGAGAGACAGCGGATAGCAATGTTTTGATAACAGTGTTAAAATGACACGAGTTTCTACAAACGAGGCTTTATTTAAAAATTCCAAAGATAGCATGGAGTCCAAATCATTACAGACTAGAAAAGTACTTTGAATCTCTAAGACGCGAAGTCTGATATGAACTTCAATGTTACTACAGCTGCAACTATGACTATACAATATGCTCTATCTTCGAAGGGGACTACCTGGCGAGAGTACTAGACAGATAGGGAGGAGATAGGTATCCATAATATAGAGTAAAATATGAGCATATCATAGGAAGCCCATTAGTGTTGCACAGACAAAGTTTAGATAATCTTCAAGCTTCACATGAAATGAATAATTAAATAGCTAACACAATTATATACTCAGTAGATGCTTACGCTTTCAGAGACAACAGATACTCGCAGCAGCTCCATGCAATAGCAAATCCATCTGATGATGAAGTGGCCCTCCCAAGTTCATCCATGACAATCAAACTTCTGCAAGTTCAAAAACATATCATTATAAGTTGACTTCGAGTATCTGTTCGAAGCAACAAGAAAATTGTTGAAAATGCTGGGCCTCAGGAATCAGAATGCATGTTTGTACCGTGGAGAGACATTCTGCATTATAAAAGCTGTCTCTCTCATCTCTGTCATGAACTGCGAAACCAAAAGATTCTAAGGGTGAATGCTTCGTTTATAATTTCAAGCTTAAACCAAAGCATCTCTTGACATTGCTTCTAAAGTAGACTTCTTAATTTTCACCCAATTTTAGCACAGGACAAATCTGGGCAGTCTCAAGTGTGTAATTTTATTTACACTCTAGTACAAAAATGCGGCGTTCCCATGAGGGCTTGACAAGAACATTCAAAACATAATTAATAACTGTACCACTTTGGTAGTTAACAAACCAACAAAGGGAAACAATTAAATTTAACTTAATACAGCACTTTTTGTAACGTTTACTTGTTAAATTACTCTGAAGTAGCATAAAACAACAATATTACCCCCGTGCCTCGAGGGCTCCTGCAAATTGCAAGGTATGGGGGTCAAATGTACACAGTTTTACCCGTTTGTTTACCAAAGATATGCTGTTTTCAAATGATCCAAAATAAAATTGTTTTAAGAATTGCATTGAATGTTGCTAGTTCACAATAAAACGAAGTGCAGCCAGCTACCAAGTCAACACTGAAGTTACAAAGTAAATATCAACACTGAAATCTACTTCACTGGATAGCATTTTATAAATGAGTGATCAGTGAAGTTAAAAAGTCATACAGTGCTAGAGTTTGATTCAAGATTATCCACAGCACCCATCCGTGTAAATATGCGATCAACGACTCTTATAGTAGAAAATCGAGCAGGTACATAGCAACCCATCTGAGCTAGGATGACAATAAGACACACTTGTTGTAGGTAAGTGCTCTTGCCACTCCTGAGAAAAAAAATGATTTCTGCATCATGAATGTACAGTCTGTGGAAACATAGAGATTATATCCTCCACAGGGATTCACATGCCAACAGATTCTTTTACTGTACAACCAATTCCGAAACCTATTAGCCATATTAAGAGAAAAAAAAACCTTCTGATTGTGCACTTAACAAAACACGAGTTAATCATTGAACAGTCATTTGACACCTCATTATTTACTACTCCGTACATTAACTAGAATGTTCGATCTCACCAAAGTTGATGTGGGAATCCTCGATACTAAAGAAGGCCAAAACACTGTATATGACCCTTAAGAGTCTACAGGGGAACCTATGAACATCTAACCCTGATTTGAGTTACTGTCTAAATCACAAGGACAGGAAATAATGGTGCACTTATATTAATGCCCTCAGGCACCAGGCTGACTGAAAGGGCATAAAAACAAAGGAAATTACTTGCCGAGAAAAACATCAGGAATGTGCTTCTTACATGTTCGGACCCATGACAATCACCATGTTAGAAGCTTCTGAAAGAAAAATACTGTTTGGCTGTATGGAAAAGGAAGAAGAATACTTGTTAGATCTTCCTACACATGACCAAACGATTGATAAGACAATCAAAAGTACATCATACAACGTAGTCGTTGTGAATGCTTTCTAGAAGAGGGTGCCTTCCTGCATCAATCGCCAGTGGGCCACTTTCTGATGAATGGTAAGATGAAATTACTATTGCTGGCATATACAAAGATTCACATAATAACAAAACCGAAAAATAAAAGGCACCCACCAGTGAACTCTGGTCTAATATATCGATCAACTGGTTTGGTTGATATCATGTGAGCGAACGAATTGACTATCATATCTAAAAGGCACAACACCTCTGCAAGAATAGTGAGCACTGATACATCTTCCCTGATGGCGTCATTGAGAGCTGCAATATATACACCACAACATAAGCTTGCATGCTGGAATATTTCACTTTATCAATTTAACCAAGGTAAATTATTCTGTACTACATATGACTGAAAAGACTGAAATACTCTGAGAAAAGCAATGTAGGTTGGTATGTGAGGCACTAGTCACTACAGCAAAGTGTTGGACTTAAAGCCATAAACTGTGTGAAACAACTTTAGCAATCCCAGTTAAGTCTGCAAAATAGTAGTGGTAGAGTTATGAGGCCAAGTGGTGGACTAGTTATTAGTCTACACAGCTGCACACACAAGCAGAGATGTGAAAAAAGACTTCTGCCATATAGCAGTCCTGTATTCTTGCTTTGTATGCTGCGTGAATCTGAACCTGACCGTAAATCACATGAAATTACACATGAACAAAAACACAACTGCTGGTTGCTAGCGGTGGGATTTGGCAGGTCAAAACATCCTCAGTTAGATCGACATAACATCGGTATAGTTACGGGTCAACTAACATGAATCATCATATAACTAAGTCAATGTGAGGAGGAAAACAAAGAAACTAAATTTTTTTTATGAAGTACTTAAAGAGACTAAACCAAGAAAGTGAGCAAAGTGACACAGGAGAAATGCAAGCTTATGTAACTAATCATCTCAGATTCCCCTATATAAACCTCAACATAGAACTTGGCTTCCAAATTGGTGAGAGAATTACCAACAAATGTTTAAAAGACCTACAATTTCTCATATTATATATTACTACGCCGAAAGTAGATTTTTTTGTTTCTATGTAAAAAGCACAAAAGTAGAATAATCATTTAGATTAGATACAAACAAGCACTGTAATATAACTTTGATAGATGTCACATATCATTGGTTTACATACAACCTTCCAAGCAAAGTTCTGTTCTGACACAACATTCTGCAGCAGCAGACTTGTTCCTCACATTCAGCTGCACAATTCAAGTAAAGGCAAGAAGAAATATTTTCATGAAATTTCAGTAAGTTAACAGGTACAGATGGGAAAGCTGTATGACAGAAATTAATACACTCTCAATGAGCATTACAAATAATTCGACCGCCAGGTTTCATGCTCAATTGCCCAAAGAACGGAACATTCATAAGAGTTTGTATATATATTACTCACCGATGCAAGTTCCAGAGTAGAGCAGTGCATGTTGTTTCCATGTTTCACGACCTGTTTGAAGAAAGTCAGAATGAACTGAACTTCCATGCACATATACTAACAAAACTACAAAGCTTCTATGCACAACCTGAATGAACTTGGGAGGAAGCTTTTCTTGAATATCTTTTTGAGGAACACTGAAGTAAAACCCTTGTCGATTATTGAAAGGTAGTTTCAAATTTGGTAGTTTATAATCTTCACGATACTTGTTAGCAAGCTTATGTATAGCTGCCATGCAGAACATACAATAACTTGTCAGAAATGAGAAAATTATTCAGATCTGCTAAATAAGCTGTTCTACCTGAATAATGTGTACCTTCACTAGTATCACAAAATGTTCTCCTTGAAACATCAAGCAGCCCATCTATTCCAGCCTTGATAGCAAAGCATTGTTGTGTTCGAGCAATGAAAGGAACCCTTGAATGAGCTACATCCTCATCTATCACTTCACCTATTCTGAAACACAGTGCTTCTGTTAGCATGAATATATCTAAACTTGAAGTACTTCAAGAAAAGTGTACTGGAAGCTTGAGGAAAAATGAATCAGCATTCCTCTCTTTCTTAGGCTTCGTTCAAGGAGCTATAAAAGTCTAATAAAAGCTGAACATCAATGGCTGAACTTAATTCTATTAGGTTTGTGAGTTCAGCTATAAAGACAGTGAATCAAATATATGACCATGTAAGAATATGGATGCTGTGGGGAAGCCTCCCTCTCTACACTCATATTACTAGTTCCATGTTTTTTTGCTTAATGCCATGCAAAAGATTAACACCGATTTAAAACTTCTATCTCGAATGAAAAAGCCGATGTTTTATTAAGGAGCCACAAACTTGCACTACCTTTGTCTGATGAGCGCATACTTTTCATTCTCACATATGGATTTACGGATGTTTCCTAGAAGAAAACTTTTAGCTTCTTTCAACACCTTCAAAAATGAATGAAAAATTGTCATTCAGCAGTTCATCTATTTTGGATGGTATCACATTCATAACATAATCTAGAGAAGCATAGTTTACCTTTGAAAGAAGGGGAAGTGCATCTAAAGCGGTTTTAAGAAGGATAATGCTTGAAATTATTATTTGGCTCTTTTTAGCACTGTCAGCTGCCAAGACTTTGTTAGTGACCTTCGGCTTGAAGCAAAAGTGACATAGCACTCTATCTGAAAGAATTGATCAAAACAAGTGTTTCTTTTAACAAATTCTCCTTAAAATAGAATATATGCACAAACAGAAGCATATGATATTATTTGTTTCATGTTTTTGCTCCCTTACCAGTTTCTTTCGGAAACTTTCTCAGAACCTGGGAGAGCCCAAAAAAGAGTTGCTCATTGCTCATCAACTCATCCTAAATGTAAATTATGCAAAAGGTTTACTCAACAATTATATCTCAGAAAATAAGTCCAGTAAGTCCAACAAAGTAGAAGAAGGGGAACTGTCTAAAAGCCATGAGCATGATTATGGCAAGAACTTCTTTCAAAGAAAAATATGTCTATCAGCCTATAATCCTATATGTGAGTGTTCATATAAAAGTTCAGCAAAAAGTAGCGTGAATGTGAAAGGATAAAATCAGCTCCATCTACTCACTTTCACGAATGAGAACATCTTAGAAGATACAACAAGTCACAACTATGGCACGGTGAATTCAGCAGCACATCTAGGCGTGAAAAATAGAGGGGGTAAGGTTTTATGTTTGAACTGCAGACTTCAAGAGGGACCACACCCACTCCCAACATAGCAATGATCGACCATTGACAGTGATGCCTAGTCAACTATCATCAGTCTCCATCCGAAATAACTATATTTACTCAAACACTCAGATTGATATTTTAAGAAACAAGTTCATAAAAAACCTTTCGATGAAATATACAGGAAAACTTAAAAAAGAATAAGTAGAACCGTTTTGAGGTCTATGCTCAGAAAAGAAGCATTACAACTAACCAGGCAATCCAGGCGAGCATTGATAGTCTCAATATCTTTCAAAGGCTGCAGAAGGTTGGCACGGAGTAATCTAGTTCTGTACAAGAAGTGAAGGTTTTAATGAACTACCACAATAAGAGCCAAAATGAGAAAAAAGAAACCCCTTTAATGAAAGCCAATGCACATCACAAGATTGCAAGAGAATAAAGTCAATACATCTGTTGAAGACAGTATAAGAAAAAAGCCGACATTACTCTGATTAGTTTCCTTTGCCGTACCACAATCCTGTCGTAATAACTTAAACTCAACTAAAGTTTATTTAAGCTGTACCCTTTACAAAATGTCGTCTGTATATCCGTAAGGCAACAGTTCCAAAGTACTACCCATGCAGCCATGCTAAATCTATATTGTGGGAAAAAAATCGATCTCTCATCCCAGCATTTAGAAGATAGTAGATAAAAAAAGCTATAAACAGTGTTATTAGTTATTAGTTATTTCACTGGCAATTTGTAACAACAGAAACCCCTTTATTTCCCCAAAATAACTCTTTTACTTTTTCACAAAGACTTGTAAGAGTCTGTCTCTCACTAATTTATTGAGAGACCACTTTATCCACACTCCTTTTATGTGTTTTTCATGACTCCTTCAGTCGGTATAGTTTCACTACTTCATAATAAGCGTACCCCCCCTTTTTTTTATCGTATACTGTTACTTTTTTTTACACATTGCTGATGTAAAGCTCATCTTCTGAAATATCAGACCACTTCACCAATAGAAAATACCCTAAAAAATTGTAGTTGCGACTTCAGAAACAAAATGAGAAAAAATTTATTTTGTATTACTAGGAAAGTGCAAGATGGAGCAGATAAAAAGAAAACATACCCCCCAGTAGTTCTTGTTGTCTTAAGCATATGGAAGAGACTCTTTTTCTTGTTGCTTGTACCCAAAAGATTCGAATGTAATGGTTCGATGAGTTCCAAATTTTGTACACTGTCACCAGCAGTCTAAGTTACTGAAGCTTCCATGGGTTTTATCCAGAACAAAGAGTTAGTGCTAGGAAAAATTGTCCAGCACCCTCCAGCATCAGTGCTGTGAGACAAATGATTTAAGAGATTTGAGGGATTGAGTTACATTCATTATTTTTTCTATCCTTTCAGGGAGTCGTCTATTACTAAAGGGATGTGAGCACAGATTACGAAGTCTTACATGAGCACTAAAATGTCACATTGAATGTTATAACGAATTGGAACGGTAAAGGTGCATGTGCCTTACCTAGTAGCATCGATATTCATGTGATCAAATGACCCGTTAAAAGTAACCTGAAAAGTAAAAAAGGATTTGAAAACTTGGATGCAAAATGGCACCAATCAAGAGGTGAATAATATTTCAGTGGACAATAATAGCAACAGTTAACTTATGTCAATTGACATTAGCTGAACTTAAGTTAATCGCCACTCCTGCTTTGTTGTAAATACAGAGATAGGGAAGCAGCAATGAGCAGAGTCACTAACTTATAGCATGATATTGATAAATCAAGATTGAGATACTGATACAGTTTATTATCATATCTAACCCTAGTGCTATAAAGAGGCTCTCCCTCAAAGAGGGTAGGTTTGGATGTTGCAGTATCTCCCCTGCGATAAGGAAAGGCTATTTCCAAGATATCCATAAATGAAAACGAGATGATAATCCACTACTTGTGTAAAAAAGAAGCACAGCGCGTTTATTGTTTCACAACCAATTAGTTCCTGAAGTCAAAGAATAATACATTGTTGACTGAGAGAGATGGGCCTGTACTGATACCGTTATTGTCACAATTATACCTGTCTCTCTTTAACTTCTCAAATTTTCAAGCACATGAAATTATTATCCCTAAATAAGAAATATATTCAAAGGATGAATAAATTAACTTCCATACCTAGTGCCAGAAAACGCATATAAATCAGTACTCCATATATAAGAGTGGTGCCTTGAGCAAACGAAGATAGGGGAAGAAGATAAAAAATACCAATAAGGAATGATTTGTGATAATAACTCCTTTTTCTGCTTCTGTCCTGTACGTCATAAAAATAATTCATCAACAAACACGGGAGGCCTTTTTATAGAAGTATAAGCAATGACATGCTGAGTAAGTATGTCATTCATCAATCTGTGTAGCCCATATTAGTTACGTTAATGACAACCATTTGTGATAAAATCAGCTCAAAAAGAATGTTCTAGCATTTAGTTAGTAATAATACTCTATCCGATCTTTTGTAGGAATTTGACCATAACATCTGCCTACATGATGCATTCATGTTGTATGCATGAGTCTAATTTCCATGAATCATGAGCAATGAATAGTGAAAAGGAGCAAAACTCATTTATTGATCACAAGCCTTGCTGCAGAGTCTATTAAGAACCATATTTCAGCCTATCTTAAACCAAGTTCTACAATGAGAAGGCAATCGAACTTCCACGAAAAGTATTTTATAAGAAATTCGAAAATACCATTTGATAGTAGCAGCTGCTGCTGCCAGACAGAGATAATATTGCTTGTAATAACTATCAAGGCCAAGGGCCGAGGGCTTCTTTGCTGCCAAGTTCTTAATCAAGACAGCTCCCTGGTATGCAAAGGCATCATCAGCCATATACCAGCAATCAAATCATTATCACATTTGAACTGAGGACGAGGCAAAGCCCAACCTTGGTATCGTTAAAGCAACCGCGGGCCATTATAACCTGAAAGAATGGGAATTTATATTTTGAGCAGCGAGTCTTATATGAGACGGTCTCACATACCCAAAGCCGTACATGCCCTCTTCAATAAATGGGTTAATGCCTTGATAAGTTGGTTTCACATGTAAGACCATATCATATAGTATCTGAAATGCACAAATTGTAAACAACACAAACAGTGCTATGGGCACGGTCGCACATTAGTTTGACAGTTGACACGC
Organism: Silene noctiflora; assembly: GCA_009801015.1. Taxonomy (NCBI): domain Eukaryota; kingdom Viridiplantae; phylum Streptophyta; class Magnoliopsida; order Caryophyllales; family Caryophyllaceae; genus Silene; species Silene noctiflora. Next base: position 51,906 of record VHZZ01005685.1, read on the forward strand.
ACCTTCTTGCTTGCTGAGTAATATCTGTCCACCAGAACCGACACTCCAACCATACCATCTGGAGCCAACTTGCTAGGAGGAACAATTATCGACATTGGGTCATAGAAATGCAACAAAGTTTTTGTATTCTGGTAAGAACTACTTGTTTCAATGTACTGAGAAAGGTGAAGTGAAGCAGATCTTAAGTCCAAAGCTGCAACTCCAACCTGTACAAGCATAAATAACCTCAATTTTACTCTATAGTTTCTACATATTTCCGGACGAGTTCTTCCAACATTTAATGAATATAAGGTTCTATATTCTCTATTCTGTATTTTGCCTTTCTACGGAACTATAGTTAGTTTCCAGTGTATCGCAAATCAAAGAGCTCTACCATTTCTTCTCAATCTTTCTGTATCAGTGTACCACCCTCCTCCCACTTCTCATACCACGATCCTCAAAGAAAAGTTCAACCTAAGCCGTCTTTACATAGATCAAAAGATCGCAACTAACAAAATTGAGTATATCAAAACCAGTTAACCATAAGAGCAACCTTAAAAACAAGCCTCTCTAGAAAAACAGTATAATCAGTTAGAATCTAAACTCAGAAATCCGTAATTAAAGTATCCTAAATTGGTTTAGATCACATGTTACTACCTATAGATATTCATCATCTTACTTCAATTAACTATCACGTAAAACACTTTCCGCATCGCCTGTTTCTAACAAATAGCGAAATTAAGAGAAAACGAAATGCTTTCACCAAAATGAATTTAGGTTTCGTGATTGATAAACAATTTGTTGACCTAATAAAAAATCAATCACGATACATCGAAAAACAAAAACAGTCGAATCATTTCCACAATCAAATACTTACATAATCAACAATTCTCACGCAATTAAACAGTTCCAGTATAAATAAATTCTCGAGAAAAATATATCCATTAATTAAATTTCCACACAATATCCATAATCATCGCAAAGCTAAATTTGAAGTTGATAAACAACATTAGGAGTAAAATTTAGGTTAATAGGTAACTAATTGCATGAAACTGGATTATGAATTTGAAGAAAAGATGAAGGAAAGACCTCTTTAGCACGATTCTCGATGATTCCGATGACGAAGCTCGATTTATCTCCAGCATCTTCTTCCATTTTCCGGCAAATCACTCCTCTGCTCCAAAAGTCTACAAATGCGCGCGAAAATGCATATGCTTTGTCGTGTGTATTTATGTGTAATTGTGTACCCGAGGTTACCGTTACTTTACTGTTGCTAGACTCAATCCGGTTGGAAATACGTTAGTTTCTAAGTCGTTTCTCGAGGATGTTGTAGCATATTTTGTTTACCTTTGGTTTTGACACAAAATCAAAGAAAGAGGAAGAGACTAATTATTAGATGAGGATGAACCAATTTGAAATTGAGTATAGATGATCAAATTGGTCATGAAAGATACTCTTAAAAACAAAAAAAAAAGATAAACAATTTACCGAGATACCTAAGATAATGGAATAATAATTTTATGTCCCTCATGTGCAAGAGGAAGGAAAAAAACGTATTTGTTATTATAAGTATCTTAGTTAATTTGCAATCTTATTTAAAACGGACCCCTCTTTACCTCGTACTTTGCGGAAGCCATTGGGTAAGTGGGATAATGTTGTTGTTTAAAACGGGCTACGATATACCGCGCTATAATATCACGTCTTCCACGACATCATGTTAATTACTTGTACACATGATAGTGTGGTTATATGTCGGTTTAAGAGGGTGAGTTTATCAGCCTTGAATCTTTTAATATGGGTCTTTAGTTGTAGTTTTATAATAAGTTGACTTTGGTTTTGGTTGAGGTCATTTTGTATTGTTTACGTCCGTTTAGTATTGTGACTTAGGGTGAGTTGATCAAGAGAAGCTGAGGAGAATCCTTCCACGGCCATGACACAGTGTAAGTACTCCGGCTAGGACCTAAAGTCAAGCTTAGAAGAAGAGGGAGTGAAGATGAGAAGAAAAGAATGGAAAAATTGAAGTCAAGCAACGGATTTTATAGAAGTGGAACTGCCGAGCCTGGGCGTAGGCTGCGCCCATCACTAGCGCAGCTGCGCCGCCTGCGCCCCTGCGCTGCCCTGTTTTCGTGCCTCTTAAATCCGCATTTGGGCTTTCTTAAGTGGATTTTGTTCTAGGTTTTCGTGCACCTATATATATACCCTAGAATTGAAACATTTGGGAATCTCTTCACAATCTCATAATCAAGGGTTTAATCTTGTAATAATTAAGTTAATCTTTCCTTAATTGTTGGGTTGTATTTGGATTATGGAAGGCTAATCTTCTATTTCTTGGTGTAATTTATTCAAAGCTATCAACTTTAGTGGTTTGTAGGACTCTCTAATCCTTTTATCTATCTATTAATTATTCCTTGCTTTCAAAGTTTGATGCTTGAACAAGTCTTTGTTTAGATTGATCATCTTTGCTTAGTTCTTGTTCTTCTATTGCTAATCTTTGATAATTGTAAAGATTGTCTAGGATTGCTGTAGCAATCTTGATATGTGTTTATCTTGGTTTAAAGTATTCACATGTTGAGTAGGAAAGGTTGAACCTTTACTCATTTGCATGGTTTAATCTCTTGAGTTTTGGTCCTATCTTACTTATCTTGGTTTGTTCTTAATGCTCATTGTTTAATTGTTTCACGTGGTTTAATGTGTTGTTGATTTTATTGTATAGAGTATTTATAGAGTGGTTTAACTCATATATTGCTACCATCTTGATAGTATTTGTTGGGTAGATATCATAAAGGATAAAAAGAGAGTTGATTTCCACTATTGTTGTTAGTAGAGAATGAATTGCATGAAGTTGTTTCTCCTATATTGAATTCTTGCATAACAAGTGTTTGTGAAATTGTCTCTTTGATAAAGTTTGCATTTTTAGTTCATCTTATTCAAGTTCCTACATGAATCCCTCTTTTATATGTCATCCATTGTTGTTCATTGTTAATATCCATCGTTTGTAAAGAAATCTCCTTGGTTAATTTTTGTTTGTCATTAGTTTGTTTAGTATTTAGTATTAGTTTAAGGATTATTTAATGCGAATACTCCAAATTATTGGGGTTCTTATCAAAATACTCCAAACTGTAATTTAACTAACAATATAACCAACTATTACACTCCTTCACTTTTAATAGAATTGACTCTTTATTAACCTGTAATAACAGGTAAAAAGGTCACACATTTCTCATTATATATGATCTTCATCTCCTACCTTTTTCATATGCTAAAAAATCCAGAAGAACCCAGGAAACCCACCACAAATTACCAAAGAAGAGAAATAGGAAGACTAAAATACACCGTTCCTTGACAATGCGGAGGATATTACTGTCAATGACACTCTTACCCTGAGAAAGTTTAATTAATTTTTTATAAAAAGATAAATCATCTCTTTTATCCATTTCACCCAAAATTATCTTCCTCACAACTCCAGTCACCAACACCAAGCTTCCATGGATGATCAACCAATTTTTCTATCACTGAACTTAATTTCGCCACTTTATCTCAAACTATAACCCTCAACAATTAATATACAGCCAAAAATATCATAACTTTACCCAATATAGTCCATCAATTTTCTTCGATATACCAGTAAAATTTCAATAATCCAACATTCACTAAACAACATATCACTCAATTACTCGAAATTAGTACACAAATCGACAGTTTACTACACAAATCGAAAGCAATCGGAAGTTTAGTACACAAATTGAAAGTAAATATAAACAAACCAGTACAA
>VHZZ01005687.1:7364-20148 GCA_009801015.1 Silene noctiflora
CAAAATGCGCTGGAAAGGACCCGTGTTGATCTGTGGGCAATGTACACAGCCTGGAAAGCTATCATGAGTAACCGCTCCCGACCCAAGGTTTGGGCTGGGGTGTTACACTTACTCCAACAAGCTAAGACAATTTTCACGGTGATTGTTAGCCTAAGAGTTAAAAGATCACACATAAGCGTAAAATGAACTACTTCCCCCTCTTGACATCATAAAGGGGAGATAAAACATGTTCATATAACCATACGACTAAAACACACAAATTGTTCAAGCAAATGAAAAGAAAAATTGTCAAGAGTTGCAAAAGAGTCTTAAAAATAAAGAGCCAAATGTTTACGGATAAAAGAGAGAGAAGGGCAGCGGTTTAAGCATAAACTCGTGGATTTTTGTCATGAAGTCGATCAAATCTGTCAATGATGTCTTCATTCATAGTACGAAGATCAGACACAGCATCTTGCAACTTCTCATTTGCCTCCTTGAGCACAGCATTGTCATGAACCAGCTTTGAATTAAGCTCAATCAGCCTATCCAACTTTGAATTAACCGAACCCAAGTCAACAGTGGATCCAACAGTTGCATCACCCTTGTACTTACTTACCAATTTCCCATTCCTAATCTCCATAGTCGTACGAGAAAGCAAGCCCGAGTTCATTTCATCATTGAGTTTTTCTACAGCGGGGCTGCCTTTCAACACCAATTTCTCCTTGTCAAAAATACTAGAAAGCCACATACCATAAGAGACCACGACAATTTTATCAAAGCGCCCCTTTTGAAATTTCGTGGACATTTCATGTATACGATGGAACATGAGGCAAGGGAGGTTAATTGGGACATGTTTGACTAAGTGATGGATAAGGAGCATCTCAAGGAGAGAGCACCTTCCACAGCTATTGTTTCTAGGGAGAATGTTTCAAAAGATCAGGTTAAAAATAAACCTATTTGGGGTAGGTAATTCAAGGGCATAAATGTTGGTTGGGCCATCCTCATCATGTGGTCGAAGAACTCTCATTACTTGGGTGGAGGTGACATCATCAATCTCACCCCAGTCTCTCTTTGGGTAAGTAGACAACCCAACATTAGGGACTCCAAGATGGGTGGCAAGTTGTTGGATGGTTAAAACAAACAGTTTTTGATTAACAAAAGCAGACAAAGTTCCAGAGGCAACATCCACCTTGACTGTGGCATAGAATTGGCATATCAAGAAGATCAACCCATACTTGAGCATTCATTGTCTCTTTGAAAAAAGTCAAGGCAGGAGAGGAATCATACCAAGACTTTTTGTACCTCTGTCCACTATGGAAGCAACAAGCAAGCATACCATGACATAGCTGAAGAACATCATCTGGAAGATCAATTGAGTTGATGTGATTTAGGACATCATATTTGAAGGCATCAGCGAAGGGTGTGATGATCATGTCCATGCACGAGTTGAGAGGAACCTTTTCATCAATAATTTCATCTTCCTCCACATATGCCTTGGGGTTAGAATTGCGAGCCTTATTTAGAGCCTAGGAGCTCGCCCCCTTCCTCCTCTTGGTAGTTGTTTTCTCCATTGGAGAGGTCTCTACAAGTTTAACATCATCATCATCGCCAAATAGTTCAACAATCTTACGCTTTGACCTTGTTCTAGGTGTTCGATGTGAGAACAATGGGTAAATACCATCATCAAACACCTTGTCGGCATTATCATAGTCATCAACATTGATGGCGTTTTCAACATGCACACCATCTGTTGCATTGCTCTTGGAGGGATCATCTCCATCCTTCCCTTCCTTCTCGGTTTCCTTCACACCTTCCTCATTAACAGTCTCCTTTTCACCTTCTTTTTCATTTTCCACTTCTTTTCCTTCCTCTTCACCCTTGTCTTCCTCATCACTCCCATCTTCTTTTGCACTTTCATATTCTTCCTCATTTTCCTTCTCTTCCCCATCTTTTTCTTCATTTTCTTTTTCCTTAATTTCTTTTTCCTCTATGTCTTTTTCCTTACTTTTTTTTCTTTCTCCACAGTTCATCAATTTCCTTCTCTATTTCTGTTTCTTTCTCACAAGTTTCACCCTCCTTTTCTTTCTCCTTCTCCCCCGATTCAACTCCACTTTCTTTCTCCTTCTTGGTTTGCATGTTAGTCTGGTCATCATTATCGGTATCATTATCCACTTATGGATCCAAACCTAAGGAGATTGGAGATCTCATTCCACGAGCTCCTCTGCCACGAGTACTGCCACCACAGCCACCTCATGTTCTTGCCATTTGTTTCCTTCGAGTCACAGTGGGTTTGGTAGTGGCAGCGACGGTTTTTGGTTCTTCAATGGTTGCAGCGGGTTGTGAGGCCATCTTTCTTTTTGCAATGTATTTCGGATTGAAGGAATTTACAAGATTTTGGATTTCACGGTTGAGCTTTGGTTTGTGAGACATTTGAAGGTTTTAAAGTAAGAAAAGGTTTGTAAATTTTTGACGGTTTTTGAAATTTTTGGGAAGTTGAGGAGAAATGTTTTAATTGATGGATAAAGATGGTTGGTTGGTTATTTCATGAGGGATGGTCGGTTGGGTAGAGTGAAAAGGACGGTTAAATGAGGGTGGTTGATTAAAACAGGGTAAGAGTGATGGTTTTATATTATGTGACATAAAGGGGTTTTAGTGGCTCAATGCAAAGGACTCAAGTACAAGGCAAGTTGTTTTAATTTAAATTTAACAGTCCATTTTGCATACAATTATCATATATTTTTAAATATGTATACACATTATTCCTTCCTCTAGTCAATCATTTAAGGAAAATAATTCAAGTATGTCACATGTCACCTAATAAACCAATTTCCAACCAAAGTTTTATGAATTATTCTCTTTCTAACGGTTTTGTAAAAATGTCCGCAATTTGATTTTTCGTTCTAAAAAAGCTTAGTCATATATTTCCTTTCTCAACTTGATCACGTAAAAAATGATGCCTTATATCAATGTGTTTAGTACGTGAATGTTGTATAGGATTTTTCGAAATGTTGATAGCACTTGTGTTATCACAAAATATGGGAGTSGTTTYGAAMATAAGKCCATAGTCACRTAATTGTTRTCGTACCCAAAGAATTTGAGCACAATAAAGAGCGGCACTTACATATTCACTTTCGGCCGTGGACAATGCAACGGTGTTTTGCTTCTTCGATGCCCATGAGATTAAGCATGGTCCTAAGAACGTTGCAATTCCGGAAGTGCTTTTCCTATCCAATGAACTCCCCGCATAATCCGCATCCGAAAATCCTACAAGATYGATATCATAATGAGTTGGATACCAAAGATATAACTCTTGTATTCCAATCAAATACCTACAAATCCGTTTGACGACTTTGAAACATGATTCCTTAGGATTTTATTGGAAACGAGCACATACACACACACACACACACTAAATTGTATGTCGGGTCTACTAGCGGTTAAATAAAGCAATGAACCGATCATACCTCGATATACCTTTTCACTAACACTCTTACCATTTTCGTCTTTGTCAAGACTTAGCTTAGAGACCATTGTGTAGGCATAGGATTCGAGCTATTCAACCCAAACTTACTTAGCATTTCCTTCAAGTACTTTTGTTGATGAATCATGGTTCCGTTCTCACCTTGTTTGATTTGGAGCCTAAGGAAGAATCCAAGTTCTCCCATCATACTCATTTCAAACTCGAAAGTCATTAGATCCGAAAAGTACTTATAAAGGACATTACTTGTTGCACCCAAAATAATGTCATCGATATATACTTGCACAAGCAACAGTTCCTCAGACTGTGACTTGATAAAAAATGTTTTATCAACCGAACCACGTAAGAAACTGTTTTCCAATAGAAACTTTAAAAGCCTATCATACCAGGCTCTTGAAGCCTGTTTTAAACCATAAAGTGCTTTATCGAGTTTGAAAATGTGGTTAGGGAACTCATTTTTTACAAAGCCCGAAGGTTGTTCGACAAAAAATTCTTCCTCAAGATAGCCATTTAGGAAAGCAGTTTTAACATCCATCTGAAAAAGTTTTATGCCGAGGTGAGATGAAAAAGCTATGAGCATTATTATGGCCTCAAGCCTAGCTACCGGCACAAAGGTTTCATCGTAATTAATTCCTTCTTGTTGATTAAAACCTTGCACCACTAATATAGCTTTGTTCCTTACGATTTCTCTAACATTATCAAGCTTATTTCAAAAGACCCATCTCGTACCAATTACAGTACGTTGAGAGGTCCTAGGGACAAGATGCCATACCTGATTCCTTTCGAATTGCTCCAATTCTTCTTGCATAGCTGTCACCCAGTATTCATCAGTCAGGGCTACTGTGACATAGTCAGGTTCAATTTGAGAAATGAATGAATCATGTGCTCATAAGTTTTGGAGAGAGGATCTGGTTTTGATTCTAGAGGTTAGGTCACTGGATAGGTTTGATAAAGGATGCGAGCTTTGGTGTTCCCATTTTTTAGGAACAAGAGTGGAGGAGGTGTTATTTTGTTCTGATCTCACAGTAGATGACACTGTTGCATCAGAGTTGTTTGATGGGGGAGATTGTGGTTCGTTGTCAGTTTGAATGGACTGTTCTTCAACATCCATGTTCCCGCTGGATGAGCTGCCTACTTCATGAGTTGGAGGATGGTTAGTTCCCCCTGAATTCGGCCATCATCCTCAAGCAACAGTGGCTCCAACTGTTGCTCAACCTCTTCCACCACAAGGTCCATGTCATGTCTTATCATTCCAATCTCAAAGTCCTTATTATCCTTATCATCTTCATTATCCTCATTTTCAACCTGTGTATGAGAAGTAAAAAGATTAGATTCGTCAAATATTACATAGACACTTTCCTCCATTTTCATAGTCCTTTTATTATACACTTTGTAGGCTTTACTATGATCGGAATAACCAACAAAAATACCTTCATCACTAGGAGCATCAAATTTGCCTAGGTTGTCTTTTCCATTTTTGTGCACAAAAACATTTACTACCAAAGCATTTTAAATGTGAGATGTTAGGTTTTATACCTCGTACTAATTCATAAGGAGTTTTCTCAATGATTTTTCTAATCATGACACGATTATAGATGTAACAAGATGTATTGACGGCTTCGGACCAAAAGTTCCTTGGTACTTTAGAGCTAATGAGCAAAGTCCTCGCCATATTTTCAAGAGTACGATTCATTCGTTCTACAACCCCATTTTATTGTGGGGTTCTAGTGGCCGAAAAATTGTGACTAATACCATTCTTATTGCAATAGGCGTCAAATGACAAGTTCTGAAATTCGGTTTCATGGTCGGATCTTAATAAGACAAGCTTATAGCCAAATTTGTTTTGGACCTTTTTGACCCAAATTAAGAACTCATCAAATGCTTGATCTTTTGAACCTAAGAAAAGAAGCCAAACAAATCTAGTAAAATCATCTACAATGGCACAATTGTAACGACTTCTTCCTCTACTAACAATGCACATAGGTCCACATAAGTCTATGTGAATGAGTTCAAGAGGCAAGGAAGTACTAACAACATTTTTCGATTTAAAGGAACATTTTACTTGTTTACCTTTAACACAATCATCACAAAGTGATTTGAACGCAAATTTAATGTTAGGAATGCCATCTACTAGGTCATGTTTCTTGAGAGTGTTAAGTGTTCTAGCATTAACATGACCAAGTCTCTTATGCCAAAGCCAAGGGTCATTCTTTTAAACACTTATGCATGATAATATTTGACCCGACAAAGAGAGTAAGTTAGTCATGTAAACATCTAGTTTTTCCATTAAGTATTCTACATTCACTAGCATGAAATTCAAAAATGTTCCCACGATCACATAGTTGTGATACGCTTAAGAGATTATGTTTCAAACCATTGATAAGCAACACTTTGTCGACACAGAGTGACTTTGACTTACCAACTTTTCCAATACCAACAATTTCACCTTATTTGTTATCACCAAAAGTCACCATGCCACCATCGTAGGCTTCTAATGAGAGGAATTGGGTTTCATCTCCCGTCATGTGACGAGAGCATCCACTGTCCAAGTACCAATTGTTGCTTCCTCTCATTAATGCCTATAAAAGATCAAACAGTTAGTTTAGGAACCTAAATAAGTTTGAGTTCCTTCTTGACAACAACTTTGACGACCTCCTTTTTGACACTTTCCTTTTTGACCCAAACACGTTTAGCCACTTTAGTGTTCTTTTCTAGGTCGAGGACTCTCTTTTCACATCTATTAAACTCATGCCCAGTTTTGCCACATTAGTTACAAATTATATACTCAGGAAGGCCAGCATACTTTCTCCTTCGATAATCAGTCTTGCGTGGATCCTGGTTTCGAATGCAACAATGAGTGTTACTGTTGCGCTTGCAACCAAGTCCAGCATTCTTTTCAGGCCTTTCGTAATCTTGCGATTGTTTTAGCAAAAATTCCAAGACTTCTTGACTTCCTTCACATTTGAGATATAATGCTTTAGCCTCATTCAATTCTTTAGTCAATGTTTCAATTTTATCTAGATGATCAAGATTTATCCTACCTAGTTTGTCAAAAGTTTGTTTAGCATGACATGCCTCGTCACTTAGCAATAAGGCAATTTGTTCAAGTCTTTTGTTATCAAGTTGACATGAGGTGAGGTCAGTCAGCAAAGAGTCACATTCTTTGGTTAGTGAAAACACTTGTTTTAAGAGAGACTCAACTTCATCATTTGACTCAGAAGTAATAGTAGAGGTGACTGTGGCATGTGTCTGTTCAGTTTTCTTGGCAAGAAACAGATTTTGTTTTCTAAGAGTTCGGATTTATTTCTCAAGACTCATTGATGAACTTGGTTTATCAACATCATTTATACTTTCTTTTAGACTTATGTTTTCCTCGACAATATTTTCAATTTCGTCTTGCATGACATCCAATTTATTGCTTTGGACACGACACTTATCAATGAATTGGTCTAAGAGAAGACAAAATTTGTCTTTAGAGAAAGATCAAACCTTCTTCTTGAGCTTATTTACCTCATTGTCGGAATCTGAGTCTGAGTTAGCTGAGTGAGCCATAAGGCACTTGATGCTTTCTTTCTTTTGTGGTTTTGAAGCATTTTCTGAAGAACTCGAGGAGATGCACAGCTTGGCGTCTAATTCTTCCTCAAGGACCTCGTCCTCCTCAGAATCAGACATGGCCCAAATGGCTGTGATTACCTTGCTTTTGTAATCTCGTTTGGAAAAGTCACGTTTTTCCTTAGATTTAATGTCGTTCCATTTTGGGCATTCTTTAATTTGATGACCTTTGTCACCACACTTGAAGCAACCAACAATGAAATTAGATCGTTTATTAGGAAAGCGACGTTTGCTAGCATTGTTGCTAAACCTTTGATGGTTTCGACCATTTATCATGCCAACAATGYTTTTAGTGAACATTGCAAACTCGTCATCTCCATCCTCCTCATCACTTGAGAAAGCTGATGTGTCTAATATTTATACGATTTATCCCTCATATTTAGGTAGGTTTTACTTATTATTTGCACTAATTGTAGTGTTTTATTGAGCTAATTTCGTGTTCTAGATATATTGCTCGTGTTTAGTATGTTTTGTAGAAAATGTAGCTTTTAGTAGCTATTTCCTGTCAAGTAAGAAAGTATCGAGTTCACGAGGCTAAGTGGAAGCTAAGATGGATCATTAGCAAAACAAATTGGATTGACAATGAAATGTGGAAGTTATGGCTTAAATGCAAATCAACCACCAACAAATGGCAAATGTAAACAAATGAGAAATGAAGCCCAAGAATAAAGTCCAAGAAGTAATGTGGAAAATCTAAGCCTAAGATTCCACATTTGATTCCTAAAACATGCGTTTAGACGGATGATTAAGGGTGTATTAAGGCTTAACATTGGATTCTATGGGCATTAAAACAAGCATTGAAGAGCATTAAACGAGATACACTCAACCCCGATCGGGGTGGTCTATCCCCGATCGGGGACGCCTCTCTTTAATTGCTTTGGATTCCTTACGTTTTGGTCTTCAAAATACTATATAAGGAGGCCTTAGCCCCGACCTCTAGGCATCGGAGATCATATATTTCATATCACATTTCATATTCTTAGGCATTCGTTTACACATTTCTCATACTCTTGTAATCTTTCTTACATTTCAGAAATTAGCATTTAGTTTACATTTGTAATCACATTGAATCTTTTGGTTCTCATTTCAATACAAGTTATATGGGTTTGCAATTGTTCTTCATTATCAAGTTATAGTCATCATTTCAGTAATCCTTATATTCTAGTTTTCATATTATTATTTGTTATTCTCTTTAAGACATTTTCATATGTTGCATTTGTAAATTAGTAATTCGTTATTTCCAATAGTTTATATAATAACTTTATGTTATCTAGTTTGTTACATATAGTTTTTACATTTCCATTAGCATATCATTAGTTTTCACTCTTTTAGTTTATGGTAATTAGTTTAGTTCATATTTACTTTTCCTATTTCATTTCTAGTTATTATATATTCATCATTATGTTTATGTTTATTTCATTATCTTTAGTTATTGTTATTTGCATCATGAGTGAGTAGTTCTTTTATGTCTAGGGATTAGGGGAGCCATGCATTAGATATTATTTTATCATGTTAGATTAGGATGTCATAATATTGCATAAATGTTTCTACACATGTTTGCTTTGTATTGCTAATCGTAGTTTATTGATCACAAACTTTGGTTAAATGTGTTAATGCATTCTATAAGTCAAGAGGTACGGATTTGTATTAGACTAAACATGTTGTAGTAGACCGACCTAACCATAGCAAAAGTTTGTTAGGACCCGATCTAAGGCCGACAATAATATCGAGAGGTGGTTGTCTATAGGCCTAGAAATTTATCATTTTTTATGTATTACTTGTTTAACATAAGTTGTATTTTCTATGCATGTGTGACCCGACACCTCTAGACTTCTTTAAATATATTTGTTAATCATTTTATTTACTTTACATTCTTATTGTTTTCCACTCAACCAAAACAAAAAATATAACCCGACCTTGATAGAAACCTACTCATAGCATTCCGTAAAGCATACATCCGTTTCTCTTTAGATTCGACCCCTATTACTACATTCAATTGTTATTAGGGTATTTATCTTTGTTAGGTATGCGATCGCCTATCAAATTTTTGCACCGTTGCCGGGAAAACGATTTTTGTTGCATCATTGATTGTTGGTTTTTATCTTGTTTTTCTTTGTCTTGAGGAACACTTGTTCCTTGGGACCGTTCTCACGATTTCCTAGTAGTTTTAGTGCCTATCTTTGTAGGTAATGAAGCTTCACATTGGCCTTTCATAATAATGAACGGATTCGTCCCACAACACAAGAACGAGCCTTTTCATGACTATCTTGACCGGTTATACTACTTTCGCAATGGTTTCATCTCCCTTGGTTACATCCTTGATGGGGACTACTTGGATCATCTCGTACTTGATGGCCTGGATTTTGAGACCCGTGAATTGGCTCCAAACTTGAGTAATGACAGTGTCTTCTACATGATTGGGGCAGAACTTTGGAATTTCTTGAATTTCATGGTTTCCGAATGTCGTGAGTTAGCGCGCCAATTCAATTTATGGCGCATAAAAGAGGAGCTCAAAGTGCTTCAGGCTCGTTGCGAAAAACTCTCTCAAAAGAAAGCAAGAGAAAGTGAGCCTATTTTCTCAACTTTTACCATATCACCCTCCCAATTTGAGTCTATTACCCCTAATGATTTTGAATTATTGGATGACATTAATGACGGTCCGACTTTTTATTCAAAAATTCCCCTTAATGTCATTCCAATTGAACGTTTAGAGACTCATGTTGCTGACATTGGCCTTCTAGTAGATGAGACACTAGCTATGGACGAACTTGTTGAGCCTCCTTGTGATTCTAGTGAGGTCTTGTCTCCGCCTTTAGACACCTTTGAAAATCCTTTTACGGAGGATTTTGATCCCTTAGAGGTGGATGAAGGACTTAGTGATTTTAACTTAGGGGTTAAGTGGGATGAACCCCCATTTTTGACGAGTCCTAACTATTTGATTCTTCATGCCACCCATTTGAGACCATTTATAATGATAATCTGTGCACTAACGGTTTATTTTATGCTCTTAAGAATGATGCTCCATCTCTTGCTGACGAGTGGAGTAGTACGGTGGTTCTTTTTGAAGTCTCTCATATGCACTTTGATAAGGTATCCTATTTCTTACCTTTGATCTATCATGCCTTAATCTTATCAATTGCTTACATATGCTTTTGTATTGCTCATGCACAGGTACACGATAGACTTTTAAGGGCTTTAACGTGCTTTTTAAAAAAAATATGATCATGCCATTAATGAACAAAGTCTAGCACGACTTTAACTTGCGCTTCTCAGGAGGCAATCCGAGCTTTTTATGTTTTATGTTTTTAATATTTTTGGACAATTTATTGCTTTTATCGTATTTGGACAATTTTTAAACTAGCTAGCATATTTGGTTTGTGTTTTAAGAAAATGAAAATGTAATTGAAGCCAAGTGACGGTATTGTACGCAACCCCATGATGTAACCCCGTCTAGGGACGTAAGTTTCAAATTCCAAGACGGAAATACAAGGGCTGATAAGAGGAAGTCAAAGCGCGAAGGAGTGGTCAACCCCGGTCGGGGTTGGGTGTCCCCTATCGGAGACGTGGTTCTTTATTTTGTTGGCTTTTGTGTTAATTCGACACTTAGCCAAAATTCTTCATACACTCTCATGTAAGTTTTCGACTCCTTTCTTCTTCATTTCTCTCATTTTCTCACTCAAAAACACAATCAATCACACCATTAACATCAAGACATCAAGGTTTGTTCATCTTACAACAACTACAAGTAAGTTTCTTCACTTAACCTCTTGAATTTCATCCTTTAAATTGATTAAATCCAATTTCTCAAACCCTAAATCAATTTGGGGATTTTTGATTTGTCACTCATTTTAGCTATAAATAGGTTTTATATTGTGCTTTTATATTTTATAGAGTGAATTAGTTCACTAATTAGCTCTATTATACTCATTTAGGATGATTTTATGCTTGTTGTAAGATGGAATTTTTGTCTTAATTTTCATAAATTCCATGGCACCAAAACGAGCTAGCAAGCCGAGTTCCAAGAGAATGAGAAGTGAAGCGGAACCTTCCCGTGTTTAAGAGGATGTTGAAATGCAAGAATTATCATAATGGCATGATCCTATGTTTCCGGATGTGATATTTGCCTCCGAAAATCAATGGCTTAAGTGGAAGTCATTGAGGTGCAAAGGTGCTTATGAGCCGGGTCCGGATCGTTGTGGTTCGGATTATGGAGTGGAAGCATTCAATGGTGGGGGGTATGGAGGCTATGATGAATATGTAGGAGTGTTAGATAGTGGAAGGGATATCTATGGGTATTCTAACCCATTTCAAGGTGGTGAGCCTAGTGGTGGTAGTGCTCACTAATTAGCACTATTATACTCATTTTGGATGATTTTATGCTTGTTGTAAGATGAAATTTTTGTCTTAATTTTCAGAAATTCCATGGCACCAAAACGAGCTAGCAAGCCGAGTTCCAAGCGAATGAGAAGTGAAGCGGAATCTTCCCGTTTTCAAGAGGATGTTGAAATGCAAGAATTACCGGAATGGCACCGAAAATCAATGGCTTAAGTGGAAGTCATTGAGGTGAAAAGGTGCTTATGAGCCGGCTTCGGATCGTTGTGGTTCGGATAATGGAGTGGAAGCATTCAATGGTGGGGGGTATGGAGGCTATGATGGATATGGAGGAGTGTTTGATAGTGGAAGGGATATATATGGGTATGCTAATCCATTTAAAGGTGGTGAGCCTAATGGTGGTAGTGCTCATGATGGTGCGTCGGGATCGGGAGGAGATCAAGCACCAAGTGATAAGCTGGGCTATAGCTTTTGGCCTTTTTGATCGTGGAGATGTTGATGGTGGATCCCCTTTATACATATTAGCTTGGGGGAGGCTAGCTTAGTCTAGTAAGTTGTTTTTAATTTGCATTTTAGTACAATGCGTGCAAAATAAGTACAAAAAGTCTATATAAATAGCACGCATCACACCTCACGCAACGACGCCCTACACCACCGTTCTGACCACCACGCCACCACCGGCCATCACCCACATCACCACTGATGTATGGCGACTCCAGTAGTGGGGTCCAATCACCCTCGACACAACTACAACCGCCACAAAATCCGTCTCAAGACGGTTTCATCAAAACGCATGCCTTCCCCTGTTTTCCCTTACTCCGACCACAACACGCGACAACAACCACCATCAACCACCACGACTAATCCCCCTAGGCCGACTCCTTCCCCAGCAACCAACCAAACCAAACCCAGGTCAAACCATCGAGTATTCGGGTCCCAATTGCGCATTCAATCCCGCGCACAAAACCCCCTTGTCCCCGTCTGTTTTACTGATTCTCCGACCACCACCGCCGCCTTCGACGGCCTAACCTAGGTCAGACTAGGGTCACGACAGTTCAAGATATGAGTCACGGTCATAACACGAATCCTAGATGGTTCAGATGACGATTGCGTCGATCTCTAATTCTAGCTAGGTGAACAAATAATCAAAATAATTAAAATTACAAAAACGATTTACCTTCTATCGATTATGCAAAGTTTCTCCTTTCTAGATCTCCTGTAGGCTATGAAATTCCAGAAATGATGGTAAAGACTAGGGTTTGGTCTATGTTTCTCTATTTATACTAAATTAAGCCCAATACAAGCTCTATTATTATTATTATTATTATTATTATTATTATTATTATTATTATTATTATTATTATTATTATTATTATTATTATT
>VHZZ01005688.1:20066-41917 GCA_009801015.1 Silene noctiflora
TATCTTGCCTCCCTGTGGATTCGACCCGACTTCCCTAGCTATATTAGTTTAGGCCAGTTGGTTTATCTTTGATAGGTGCACGATAGCCGTATCACCTAGCAAGGTTACTACTCACTAATCATAGCAAGAAGGATGAAAATAATAACAAACATGTAATCTAAACTAGGTATAATGAAAGAGACAACAAATTAACAAACTTGAAGAAAGATGGACAAATTAAAGGGAGATTGAGAAGTAATAGCAACTAATTGAACAATAAAAGAAAGGAAATATTGATTAAGGATGAAAACTTGTCACTAATTTTCAATACAAATCCAAGGAATCCAAGAATAATGCTAGATTTAGAAGTATTTAGAGAGTAGTTAAGGAAAGATTATATTAATTAGGGAAAGATTAAGTCTACTTTACTCCTAATCTAAGCTTAGCTTTCTTTAAGAGGACTTAACCCTACAACTATTACAAATAGTTTATTTATAGGGGTTACAAGATTAGGGTTAATTAGAGGCTTTAATGAAGTATAAGCCCATTAAAAGAATCTATCTCCTTGCAAGACTATAGAGCAGCTCGTGGGGATTGGATCTGGAATGGTCACCACTGTCCATGAACTCTTGCGAGCTTTAGGAAAACTCACTCGAGTTGCAGATGAACTCGTGCGAGCTCTAGGATAACTCGCTCGAGTTGGTGCTCAGTTTGGGCTCCGATTGTAAAATGGGCGTCATTTGCTCATCCGGACTCCGAATCGAGTGATTCAAAAGCCTGGACTACTTGATTTTTCGAAGCTAGTCTATCTATAATTTCAGAGCCAAAGCAACATTTCTTGGTATGGTTCTGAGCGATTTCCTTTTGTAATGGATCCCTTTTCGTCATTATTTTCCAACAACTTGTGGGGGCTAGTATCCAAACCATTCCAAATCTTGTTTTATTAATCTAAGGGTCTTTGTGCCTTGCCTCCTCTTCCTTGTCAATCATTGAGTCGATTTGTCTTCATTTAAGCCAAAAATCATGCTAAATACGCTCTAATTAGCTCATTCCTACAAACGACCATAAAAGGGAGGGAATATCAAAAGGAAGCAAATGACTATGAAAATGACGATGATTAGCTAGATTGGCATGCAAAATGGGGTTGCTTAAGGTGTTAAAAGTGCTTAAATAATGACCATATCAAACACCCCCAATTACCCGGCCAAGGTAATTAATGATGCTACCATCTAGATTTCTCGAGGTAGTGCATTAAAACCCCAATTAAAAAACATTTAACAAAGTCCAAGTTTAATGATCAATATAAAATGAATAACACAACGTCAATTATACATTATACAAAACTCAACTACAACCACGATACTCAACGACTACTCTACTAACTCCATCCGTCAATGCTCATCCTGGGTCTCGCGTGTCACAAAACCAACCTACCACTAGAGGCTCCCCAATATGACCGAAAATCATCACACAAACCATCACAGTTGAAAACATATCAGGGTCAATAATACAAATGCTTACGACACAATATGAATGAAATGGGAATAAGTAAGGCGCACACACATCACACCTCCTCCGCCAATCCCGACTTTAACTCCAACTCCACCTCGACCCGGTGACGGCCTCGCAACACCGCCACCAACAGTCGGACCGCATCTTGAAAGGTAGCCGTATCGCAACACGGTGTACCGAGGTCGGTTCGTGACCCGGACCCCTGCCAGATTTGAATCGCAACACGAATCCTAATAACCTCGGACCATTAATGTGCACGTCCTCCTTGAAGTGAGAAACTCCAAGGAGCAATTAGGGCATGAGAATGGTCTCCCGCACCGTCTCACTCACAACACCAACTCAACATCACCACAACTCCACCAACATACACATGTAACACAATCCATAACACAATATGCCAATCAAGTCAAGTATGACATTGTCATATTTATCATGAATCTTAAGTATATCATGACTCCATGTACCAACAATTACCACAACTAGTATGACATAATTACCAACTCTCCCTGATATGATGCAATTCCAACAATTATTATGAGACTAACAATAATAATGACATATGCAACCATTCTTACTATTAAGAACAGAGTAAGGAAACCTTACCTCTAAGCAACTCTGCAAGCGACACGAGAAACGCTAGAATTCGTCTTCTATAACATCACTTCCTACATTAATATAACAAATACTATCACAACAAGGTCATACAGCAACTTAATAGGTGAAATCGTCTAGTATTACTCTTTAGTTACCCAAATTCCTAATTATAACAACCTAATTAACAAAATCCCAAAAACCCCTCCCCCAAATTATAGGGTTTAATTAAGAGTAAATGAGAAAATGTGTAAACTTTAATTTACAAAGCAAGATCGACAAAGAGTGGTGAGGAAGGGTGTAAGGTCTTCAATCCCATGCTTAATCTCCATGGAAGATGACATGAGGAGCTTAGAGAGGTTTGAGGGAGATTCTAGGGTTGAGAGAAAGAAGTAGAAATGAATTATGTTTGGTGTATTCTAATCCTGACTCTCATATATACGCCTGCTGAATTAACCCACTCGGTCGAGTATGCCGCATACTCGGCCGAGTACCCACTATTCTGTCGAGTATAACTCATACTCGACCGAGTCACCCATACTCGATCTAGTACAGACCCACTACCTCATTTACGATTAAGACTCTCACCAAGCCTAGGGGTTCACTTACTATTCCCAAAGAGTTCTCCAGAAATCTCGATAAACCGGGTATTAGACGTATATACACTTGGATGTGTTGTTTGATGGGATGTAAGGTTGTTACGATGACATTGTATGAAACATTATTGGAGTAGTTGATTACAATCTTTCACAGATATTCTTACATCAATATTTATATTCGGTTATCATCAGTTTTATGGGGAGTTCAGCTAACTAATTTTTATTTTTCAAAAAAGACATACGTATAGTGACGATTCTTAAATTGGAACCAACGTTATAGTTCACTCTTTAAACGTCGGTTCTTACTTTAAAACCGACACCATAGGTAACCGTATAGTGGCGGTTTCAGACTCATAGCCGACGCCATAAGTTACCCTATAGTGGCGGTTATACAACCGACACAAAAATAATATGACCCTAGCAATCATGTCGCTAGGAAACTGCAACTATTGGGTTAATTACAACCGCCACTGTAGGGTATAATTCTATTAGTGATTCATGTGTCCCGTAAAACTTCTAAAGTATATTCATACACCTGTCCTGAAGATTCAAGATGAAAAGAAATATATCATGGGTGCATTTATGAAGGGTAATTATTATTCAAACTTTTTGATTCATTATTTAAAGAGTAAATTATCAGAAACTCCCTTTTATATACATCTTTTTATAAAGTCTTAGACATGTGTAGGCGTATAAAGATAACGAAGGTTCTTCAACCGCTGTAATGTCACCAAATAAAGGGACATATAAGACGCTTATGCAAGCATGCGCGCCTAAATAACATAAGATGTAACTTTGAATGACAGATATAACTGACATCTATAGAGAGAACTGATAAGGAGATTACCATAAGTGGTGTGATGGGTTCTCATTACTTATTAGAGACAAATAAGTTGTCCCAGAACTTCTAAATGACAGTTTCAAATGCTCTGAATTAATACTTATGTTATTAATTTTAAGCGTCTAATACCCAATATCATTGTCAAAAAGATTGAACTGTGGCTGTAAATTCTTCACTAAAACGTAATGGTCTAAGACTTTCCAAATAGAGTTGTTGCTTTCCAAATAGAGTTGTTGCTTTCCAATTAATTAGATGCATTATCAAAGCAAATAAAGGAATTTATTTGGCTATACTCTTTATCTATGTTTATTCCATTTAATGCATTTTGCGAATGCGTGCTGTAAAACATTTGTGCTAACGTATCTTTGTATCTCAATTGCATATCCACCTAACCACTACAATTTCAAAAGCACACGTTCACCTTAAAACAATCTAAGGGGGCATTTGGTTCATCTAAGGGAAAAGGGAATTAATAAAGGGTAAGATAGGGAAATGAATGAAATTACTCCAAAACTAATTTATTGTTTGGTCAGTTTATACAAGGAAAGGGAATGGGAATACCAACCACCATTATTTCATACTCCACCAACAAGCACCAATATTGCACCACCACAAACACCCAAATATGGCTTGTCGTTCACCCTTAGTAGTCGTCGGACACCGCCGATGGCGCAGTACCACCCAACACACCATTAGAACCCGGCCCCACCACCATAAACACCCTCCTTAGAGCCTCTAAAACCGCTCCCCCACCACCGAAATTCACACCTTAACCTCTAAAAACGCAAGATCTAGTGTGTTTTGGGGTGTGGGAGTGAGTTTCGGTGGTGGGGGAGGCTTTGTTTAGGCTTGTAGAGGGTGTTTATGGTAGTGGTTTCAAATTAAAGTAAGCGATTGTGGGAATGGGGAGGCGTCAGAGATGGTGGCTCAGAGTCGTCGTCGATATGTCGTCAGTTGCAGGTGGTTGGTAACTGACTTTTGGTGGTACCAGGCGCGTTAGTGGTTGTAGCACGTCGCAGTGACGATGGGTGGTGGAGTTAAGGACGGGGACGCGGTCAGCTACTGGTGTCGTTTTGATGGTGGTGGGTGGTCAAATGTATGGTGGCAGTGGTGGTGCTTGGCTAGTGAGGTGGTTGATGGTTGATGGGGGTAATAGAATCCATTCCCTAGTGGGGTGAGGGGTAAGGAGTTAGAGAGGTATAAGGGCGAGGGAGGGAAACTCATTCCCTTTATTTGTCTCAAACAAACACTAACAAAGGGAATCAGTAACTTTGATTCCCTTTCCCTTTGTTTATTACCTCCCAACCAAACGCCTCTTAAGAGGACTAAACACATTGAATTACAACATGTATAAAACACTAGGTAAAGTCGTCTTCCTCTAATATCCCAATTCAAAATTGAGGTACCATCGGACACGGTGCCACAACTAGTATATGAAAACTTTAAATGATATGAAAGTGAACGATCATTTTAGCTATACAAGTAAATTATTAGTTCAATTTTGTGACATATATCATATATGCAAATGTTGGGTTACTTTTAAAGTTGGATTATTTTCGAAAACAAATTCTTGTTTAGGACGTTGCTTTCTGTCTTCAACCTTAAAGACGGGTCAAATAGATACTAAATCACATGACAAGTTGCCTAGGAAATATTTCCTCCATTCAACTCCACTCCACCTATTTCATTTTTCTACACTATTCACAAATAAGTCTTTAATTTCAATTTTCGTTCAATACAACACGTGAAAATATATTCATGTGGGGTCTTGTTTGATTCTCTTTACGAGGACATTAAAAGTATCTAACTTTTATAATTTTTGCAAATACGTAGCTAATGATATTTAACGCTTAAAACGTGCGTTAGCAAACGTGAAAAGTAAAGTGGTAGAGTGGAGTTGAATGAAGGAAGTATCAAAAGTGTTTTTTTCTTATTAGGATCATGTGGTAATATTTGATGGCATTTCTCATTTGTGACTGATAAATGCTTAATTTATATACTTTTACCCCTCATTTTAGCTCTACTTTTCATGTCATTTGGCACTTATCATAGTGTTTTATGAGCTAATATGTGTATTCTAGTATCTTTGMTTGTTTTGACACATTTTGTARGTACTTAAGCTTTTAGGAGCAAAAGTCTACTAATTATGCAAGACTAGAGTACAAGGCTAAGTACAAGAGCAAGTTTTGGACTAACATGAAGATGTTGCATGGGTTTGCATGGAGAAAATGATGGATTGAAATATAAAAATGCAAATGAAGTCAAAGTGCAAGTCAAGCCCAAAATCCAAGTCCAAATTAGAGTGGAAAACATGGGATTCCAAATGCTCTTAGGATGCCAAATGAAGGTCTTAAACCGGAGAGTTAATCGCACAATTAAGCAACAACATTGGATACCATGACTTTAATGCATGAATTTATGAGAAACGGGCTAGAAAACCACGTCCCCGATCGGGGTTGGGTGTCCCCGATCGGGGACGCAGCTCCCTAATCACATCCGTTTCTCTTATATCCTCCTATAAATACTAGGCCTCGTCTATCATTTGTACACAACCTTCACACACATTTTTCTTTATAATTCTCTCTATATTATAGTAGTTAGTTTAGTTTAGTTTATATTAGTTTAGATTAGTATTTCATTCTTGTTACATTTTAATCATTCCTTTATACAAATTCCATTTACAATTCCATTCCAATTTAAGTTTATTTATCTTTTGTTCTTCAAGTTCAAGTTGTTCAATTCTTTTGTGTTCTTCATTTTCGGTAATTCTATTTAGCTTTCATTTTATTTATGTTGTTTAATTTATAGTTCTTACATTATGTTTGCATTTTCATTTCTATTTAGCATTTGCATTTGTTATTATTTTCATATGAGTAGCTAGAAGTTCTTAGTCTAGAGATTAGGGGAGTCATGTTAAATTAATAATTTAATCATGTTGTCAAATTAGTTAGTCACTTATCATTTCTACACATGCTTGCTTTGTAATGTTAATCTTAGTTTATTGATCACATTCTAGGATTAAACTTGTTATACAATCTATAACTCGAAAGGCACGGATTCGTATTAGAACTAGCTAGCATGTTGTAGTAGATCGACTTAACTCATAGTGAAAGCTTGTTAGGACCCGATTTAAGGCCGATGCTAAAAGTGAAAACTGGGTGTCGTTAGGCCTAGATGATTATTTGTGTCTACTAGTTTAATAATTAAATTAGATGTCAATTTGCATGTATGAACCGACCCCTTAAACGACTTTTATTTTATTGTTTGCATTTACATTTTTACATTGCATAAACCAATCAACCAACCCCCACAATTTGTGACCGACCAAGGTAAAATTCACCCCATCACAACTAATTAGCAACCACCGTACTCTCCGTGGATTCGACCCCTAAATACTACATTTATTTGTTGTACCTAGGGTAATTTATTTTTGATAGGGTTGCGACACCTAGTCAGTGACGTGTGTGAACACGTCACAATTTGTGACGGACCCAAAATGTGACCATTTTAATGAGAAAATGTGAAAATTGGTGGTTACATTTTATTTAAAGTGGTAGCATTTGTGCCGTTACAATTTGTGACCGTCACAAGCAAGACCAACTGATATTTGAATCATTTTTATAAATAATACGGATACTTCGTCTTAAGCAAAATCTACTGATTTTTGAAATATACCAAAAATAACTGATTCGTTTTTTTTCTTCTAAATTTACCATTAAAAATTATAATAAAATAACGGAGTTTATTTTTGTAGTACGGTTTTACTCATTTCAGTAAATTTTGACGATTATTTTCCATTTACATACCCATAACATCCTAATGTACTACATCTAAAAAGAGGGGGAAAAAACTCAAAAAATTAAAACGTAATACATGTCTACATTCACCCAACCACCATGTCCAATTACCACTGTCGCTGTCGTACATCCCCACCCACGCACCACCGCTAGATTCCCGACGGCTGGTCGCCAACCCATCATCTCCATCCACCGTCGTAGTAGCCTATCCACCACACTACTCACCATATCGTACACCCACCCTCCACCTCCTCCAACAAACCCACTACCCACTCCTCCACCCAGCCCACCGTCATACCAACCTGCCTACTCGTGTCCTTCCTCCTTTCCCCTATGTTAAACACTCACTCTCTCCCTCTGACGAAAACCTGATCATAACTACTTCACATTCGTTCTCACGCCACCGCCCTTGGCTCTCCGCCATCCACATCGACAACCAGCCACCATCATCAACGTCGGCTACCAGCCACCACCTCCCACAACCCTTGTCGTCAGCTAGTCCACTAATAGAGTTAGGTTAGAAACAACTAGGTGAAAAAATAGAAAGGGGAAATAAGAGGGGAAATGAGTAGAGAAATGAGAGAGGCATAATAATCAATATCGTACTATAATAAGTAAAATACGTACACGAAAATCTAACACCCAAAAATAATAAATCCCCATAAAGTGTCATCAAATGTGTTTGTTGTTGCAGGTACACGCGGTGCCACTTCCCATTTCCGCGAGTAACAAAGCTATCAACGAATTCAGAAATAACATCGCGTCTCCGTTCTCCAACAACACAATCCAATAATAATAATAATTAACAATTACTGTAACAATTAATAATCAATAATACAACACCATTGATTGATTTACTCATAAATACATCGTCTCTGATAGAATTGAATTTCTGCAATTTGCTCTTCTTCATGTATGTTTTCTTTTCTTAAATCATTTCTCTACTTTTTCCTAATTATTATGTTTCAATCGTGTATTCTATATTAGGGTTTTGTATATGTTTGTTGATTTATGTTTTACGAATTGTGCTTTCATCTATTTAGAATTGCTCGATTTGGAAATGCGAAACCGAATTAAGAAATCAACGGCGATAATATACGATATTTGGATTGAAAATGGAATTATATTGTGGCTTGTTCAGTGGCGGAATCAGGATTTGAAGTTAGGGAGGGTGAGGGGCAAAATTATCAGGAGGCCAACAAGTAACGCAATAAGATAAATTTCAACTCATTGATTATTTCATTGCTAGGGGTGTGTGGGCAACCACCCTTTCTAACCCCTCGTCTCGCCACTAGCGTTGTGGTTGCAACCAAAATAGATTGGTTTGAAGGTTATTCATTGTTTGCAAGTGTGGCTTGTAGGAAGCTCGATGCTGAACTATAGTACCATAAATCCACAATTATATATGGGTTTCTGCTTTATGATCTTCTTAGGGAAGCACATTGGTGAAGTAATGTAAGAAGACTCAACATTGTTTATTTTTCGTACCTGTGAGGTGAGTGTTGTGGCAAGTTCACTTTCCTTTGTCATGTAGGAGAGCAATTGGCTCTTTATCTCTATGCGGGGATCGGTCCAGGTCATAGAGCGGCTGACCTTTGTTCCCACCTACCCAAAATAAGAACCGCAATGGGGAGGGATGTTTGTTTGTTAAAAGGACTAGTGAAACAAAAGATAGTTTATACATGAATGAGGATGGTTTTTGGCATTTGTTTTTATTGTCGATTGATTCTTTGCGTAGCATTGCTATAAGAACAATGTCTCACATTGTAGAGTTGTCCCTTTCTTGGCGAGCTTCCTTTATGAAGAAAAATTTATAAACCAGTGTGTCATTGTGAATTGGTGTTTGTAATGGCCATTGGGGGTTAGACGTTATAGTTGAGAAATGACTCATTGAGCATGTTCTTTGAAGGTACAAAATCAAGAGAAAAAAGATCAACTGCTACAATGCTAATTTTAATGTCTGTATTCATCTCAATGCTTATTAGCTTTACTAGTTACTATGTTAGTAGTGCCTTGTGCATATTTGCATCGGTAGTTATGAAAGTATATATATCATTTTAAATTTTTAATTAATACTTTGTCCTTCCCGGTGAATTGTTATCTATTTCCATTTTGAGTTGTATTATTCATTTTGTTATGTATCTCTTATTTTGGGCAAGCATTGATCAAGTGAGCTGGTTTTGCAAGTGGACATGCTTTCTTTATTTTATTGGTGTATTTCACATTTTTTTTTCGCTGGTCTTTGTGGAAAATGGAATAGATAACAATTTAACGAGACGGAGAGAGTAGTTTTGGCCACAAAGGATTTGTTAAGATCACCGTGAAGGTGTGGGCCCGATGTTAGTTTGAGATTATATGATGAAGAAGGTAATTCTGGTTATCTTTATCGTATAATGAAGGAAACAACGGTCTATCCTGTGTCTAGGCACGTTATAGACATAGTGGGCTTAATGCCTTAATCTGCTACACATTTAATCGATTTAGCATCATGGTATTCGTCTAAGGTCTCTATATGATGTATTACTCTGTAAATAATTCTAATTCTTGATTATGCATCTGAGTTTGTGAATCGTGGGGTATTCACTTTTTCTTATTATCAGGGTATTGTGTTGTGGAGAGAACTGTTGTAGTGAAAGGTCAAATTGGGCTTATTTACTTCGGTGGAGGTAGTATTTACTAGTCATATGTGTACCTCCTGGCCAAGATGATCTCTTTTGTACTACATTTATTAAGTAACTTATCATGCCTAAACAAAAACAGAATTGTTTTTAGTTTGATCAATGGTCTTATTAATTTTCCCCAAACATGAATTTCAGATTCTAGTAGTTTTACAGTGCTATTGTTTTTCTGTTTCCTATGAAGTCGGAGACTTTTTTTCTTTTGTATTAGATTAGATGGAATAATGCGAAATAACTCATTGATCTGGATCCACTTTTATCTGTTCAAAGCGTCTTGCTTGTGACGGGCACTATCCGTCACAAGATGAAGATGGATAGTGTCCCTCTCACAATAAGGCAAGTGGGAGGGCAAAAGGGAGGTGGGGGGGATGGAGCACCCCATGGTTGGTGCCACTTGCATGTTGTGAGAGGGGGTTCTATCCGTCTTTAGCTTGTGACGGATAGTGCACGTCTTCAATGAGAATTTGTGTTTTTCTTTTTTTGTTATGAAGTAGGAGTCATTCATGCAAATCCCCATACAATATTGACTAGTGGTCATCTAAAGCAGCCTCTCTGTGTACAGCTGCCGACCCTCCTGACCTTACCATTCTGAGCCCTTGATGCACTGGTATAGTGGTGTTGTACACCCATTTGCGAGCCCTGATGCACCAATATAATGTTGTTGCATTGTGCTGTAATTCTTGTATTATGCTACTATTGTTGTATACTACTTTTATTTTGCTTTAGAAGATGCTTATTTCATAGAAAATTGTCCAACAGTGAAGAGTATATGTTCCTGTGAAATATCATATATAATGTAAAGGCAGTTCGGGGATCTTTGACTAGGTAATTTGACTATACCTTTTGACCATTAACATTTCCTGTCTGATAGTGCCCCCAGACTATAGCTATGTCTAGTTTCCTCTCTTTGTTTCATTTCCATTCTCGTCATCTTTCAACCTAGAGCTTGTTTCGCTATAAGATGTGGACGCTGCAGGTGTTCTCTAATTGATAAATAGGGTATTGTGCATCTGGCCGAAAAGCAGAAAAAATGAAAATACGGTTGGCTGCTGGTTCACCACGACATTGCGGCGAAACAATTGTCAACTGATCTGTATAGATACTTTGCAAGAATTTTTCCTTCTGCTGCTTCATTTGTGCAATACCCACTAATCCACTATTCCACATATATGATATACATACTAAAATGTAGGAACAGTTATACGGTTTTGTTGGGTAATTTGGATAGAATTCTCTTGTACTGTTTGTTAGTGACTTACTGCTTAACTGTTGGTGATTTTTCTTAGTGATTTATTTTTGTAACCTGGAAATCGTGGCGGATCAATGTCTTAACTGGAAATTTTCTCTTTTACTTTATCCTAGAATATTTTGGGTCACAACGGGACAAAGACAGGAATTTCATTTTCCTCTTAACGAACCTGATGGATGATCTGTATTTGCTGTAATCTGGATGTTGCTCAAAATGAAATTGGCTAATTAAACGAAAATATGTGGTATACTGAGAAAGTGCTGCAGCAGTTGTGAATCAAAGAGTTCTGTTATTTCATATTCTGAAGCTTACAGCCTTAATAAATGTTTATGGCAGTGTTGATTAAGATGACTCCAGTGTGTCCATTTGTGAAAGTTGCTCGTCCTGATGATGCCTCTTCAAAACGTAGTGAAAACCAAAGCAAACACACTGGGGAACAAGAGGGCAAAGCTAAAAACGAGACTGTAGATTCTCCTTTCATTGAGGCCAAGTGTCCTTTGGGATATGATTCTCGTTCGTTTAAACTAGGTCCTCTCAGCTGTGTAATTTGCCAGGCACTTCTGTTTGAAAGTAGTAAGTGTGTGCCTTGCTCGCATGTATTTTGCAAGTAAGTTGCGTTTGTTTACAAGTATTTTAAAATTTAACCGGCTGTGTTGTATGTCACATTTTTCTGATCAATTTCCTTCTGCGCTGTGTGCATCCAGGGCATGCATAACACGCTTTAATGATTGCCCTTTATGTGGAGCTGATATTGAGAAGATTGAAGCGGATGATGATCTTCAGAAGGTTGTTGACCGATTCATTGATGGTCATGCGAGAATTAAGAGGTCACATGCTAGTACAGATGCTGAGGCAGCTGTTAATGACAATAAACCTGTGATCTATGAGGATGTTTCTTTAGAGAGAGGTGCTTTTCTGGTGCACCATGCCATGAGGGTAAGTGTTGGTGGATATTGACATCTTTTTAAGTGAAACGTGGAGATGAAGGTGGTTAACTAATCAATTAAACACATTCATTGACATTTGGAAAAAAAAAGTCAGCTCGATATCTTTTTATCACGTACAGGCATTTCGGGCCCGCAATATTGGGAGTGCCAAATCAAGACTCTCACTGTGTGTTACGGATATCAGGGAACAGTTAGAGGCATCTCCTAATAATCCAGAGTTGTGCTCACAACTAGGTGCGGTGCTTGGAACACTGGGAGATTGTTGGTATGCTCTCTCCATTTTTTAGTGCGACATGTATGGATTTGGTTGGGACTGGGGCAAAGTGTTGGGTAGTTTGTAAGCCATGGTTCTATTGGAGTCCCCAAAGCTCTTAAATTGATCTGGTGCGATAAGCTGCTAAGGTGCTCAGTGAGACAAGGGTTACCAGACTCCTAATACCACCTATTCAATTTCGTAATGCGAATTCACGATTCTCCCAAAATAGAGCATACTTTGGTAAATTTTAACCAGACCATAAGTCAATGTAATCTGGTTTCCTAATTCGTGCAAATCAATTTGTGATTTGTTAGATAACTAAGAGAATACAAGGTGATAACTGAAAACCATTGAACTGTAGTATCTTTGGAAGTGAACCCTTTAGGTAAATTGGGAATCAGGTTTGGAAAAGTGAATTAAATGCTGTAAATGGGTTGAAGAAGTGATGATACATGTTTATTTGAATTGTAGTTGACAAGATTTTGTGCTAAAGATTGTATGAGGCATCTATGTTACTTCAACACTGTGATACGACACAGCAACATGAAATCGTATACTCCTTCCATGTCTTTATATTTTTCCCTTCTTCAAAAATTGATGAAAGCAATAGAATAAGCTATATTAAGTGTCCAAGGAGATAGCAACTAAATAAGTTACTGTTTTAAAACTCCCAAACAACAAACTAACAAATGTCTAAGGAAATAAACAAAAATACGAATCCAAACAAAAATTTGAAAATGTCAATCAGACGACTAACATTTATGTGTCTAAACTCCAGTAGCAATAGTTGCAGTATGGATCTCCAAAATTGTAGATAACTCTTTCTTTGGATCGTTAGTAGAGAAGCCATGAATATGGACATCAACATCATATTTATTTCCTTCTATAAAATATGAAAGTGCAAGAATTGATATCATTCTCAAATTGGTGAAAAATGATCTAAGGGGTCGTTTGGTTCACTGCTTAGGAATGGAATGTATTGGGATGAGAGACCATAGAAGTATGGGGTTCTAATTCCATACCTTTCAAAATATGTTTGGTTCATTAGAGAAATAAACATAAAAGAATGGAGTTTGAATCCAAGGGGTGGGGGGTGGGTATGAGATTCCAAGGGGTTAGGGTGGAGATAGAATCCAACAGGATTCTAACTCCATTCCAAAATGCCCCAACCAAACACTAGAATGGCTAGAATCCGTTCCATTCCAATCCAAACCTCCCAACCAAACACCCCCTAAATCTTGGAAATTTGTCTCCAATTTAGGAGATTTAGATGCTGATAATGTTAGAAGTATTGGATACTTGAATTTCTATTGTTTGATTTTAGTTGTATTGGATTTTGTTAAATGTTTTTTTGACAACAAGTTTTTATTCAAGGAGCATTGAAAAATTACTCCGTTCTTAACCTTTTTCGTCTATTTAGATGTTTAATATAGTTGTTTGTTCTGCTTGTCAATTATTAACCTTCAAATTTTTAAGTATTTATTTTATATACTCCCTCCATTCCACTATAATCTTGTTATCCCCGTATAATATTCTTGCTTTCATTTTTTTCAATATATTAATTTATCTTCTTTCTTTTCTCTTTACTTTACCACATTTCTCTAATAATTTCATTGTATTTACTAAAACTATTGGCTTCGGTGGAAGAAGGTAGAATTGAGATAGAAGCTTAATTTCTAGTGCTATACAATATTCCATTTTGGCATGTGGCATCCTTCTCTATGGTTACCGTAGTCGAGTGTAGTATTATTTTGGAAATGGAGGGTTTTGATGCACCCACACGTGTGGGAATTAACTAGAAAGAGAAGTGGAAACTGTAAGTCTTTAACAAATTTGGTATCTGAATGGCGATGCCAATGTTTCATGTGTTGGGCTTATGTAGAGTTAGTAGAGACTTTAGAGGGGTAGAGTTCTGACATCCTGGCCATTTAACATTTAGCAATAAATAAAATAGTCCACATATTGAGTAGTCTCCCCATCATCGAGCGAACCACCAATTAATATGCATACGCTACTTAGCATAGTACTGCTACACCACCTTAGTTCCCCTAGGACCACAATTGGCTTAATAATATGATGACTTTGACTCCAAAAATTTCGGTGGTGTAGCAGTACTATGTTAATAGTATTCTTTTAGGTCCCGTCCTTAGCCCTTATGCTTTGAAGTTCCGGTCTTCGCTATGGTCTGGTCCAAGATGAGTTAATTTAGGTCCAAACAGAATGGGCAGTAATTTTATGATTTTCAAAACTAATCTTTGAAACTTTGTAAAGGAATCGAATATTTTACATTATTTTTATTTTTTATTAACTCAACAATAGTTATGATTCAAAATAAAAGATAGTCCAAACAACTAGTTTATTCGATTAATGATCTTATAATTTAATAATCGTATACTAAACAACGACAAATTTTAGTTTTTGGTCTAACACTGGACCAAACCGAACAATTCAGGTTCGGTCTGGCCCAGGACCAGGAATTTTAGCAACGGACTTCAGTCAGCCAAATTTATTTTTCCTGTCTTCGGATTGACCGATGCTCACCCTATTGTATTTCTGTATTAAGATTTTAAATTATTTTGATGCTAATATATGTAGTCAAATATAGTTGACATTTTTGTACCACAAAGTTAAATGGGAGCAATTTAATTGGATGGAGGGAGCTCTTTTTGAGAAACATATTGTTTTGTTATTGTGTCTATTTTTAAACCGACGGGTGAAAAAGTATGTTGAAAATGTAGTCCTTCCATTCCATTGATGATGTCCTTATTTGACTTTGGTGGTTAGCTGGCGTTGAACGTTACCAATATATATTTCATGGTATAAGTAACCACAATTTTTATGGCATGATATTATCAAAATAGTAGAGTTTTGGTTAATAAAACACGACAAGTTTTACATATATCTTTACATATGCTTAGAGTAATGGTCAAAGTTGGCATCTATTGTCCAATAAAGTTAAATGAGCGAGGACAAAAAAGGGAAGGAAGTAGTACTTATTTTTTAAAGGAAATTTCAAACTTGTTCGGGATGAGGGCAGCAGGAAGTAAATAAGATTCTGACTCATCTTTGACGTGGATATCATACAACTAGGGGCTCGAGCTTTGCTTTTACCCTGAAAATCATCGACTCATACTTCCTCCGTTCCATTGAGTTCTTTACGTGTTCCTCTTTGGGTCATTCCATTTTATTGCTTAATTTTCCTTATATGGACCTCCTTTAATCAACTAATTGACCAAACTACCCCTTTTATTACTCCTCTTTGGTGATTGTGACACTAAAGTTGTGGGCCATACATGATGGTATCTTGGTAATCCAATCTGTGAAAAGATTAGATACCCCACTTGTTTGCATTTTTTTAACATTTGTGCAAAACGTAAACGTAAAGAATTCAATGGAAAGGAGGAAGTAGTTCCTTCTGCTGTTCTGTTCCCATGTAATCATTTGATCTTCTGTTGTAGAAATTGTTGTCCCTGATCATCTTTTGAAAAACGCTTTCTGATTGTTGAAGTATGTCCCTATAAGTCTTAACATCCTTATTCCAATGACAGGGTTCGCATTTAAAATTAATATACAGAGTTGCTCATAAAATTGTACTCAGTAACTAATTTATTACTTCCATCATTACATTTTTCTTACTGTCTTCATTTAAATTAACAAATTGAACATTAATGTTATATTCAGTATCACTGCTGTTCTAAATATGAGCTAGATATATTTGTCAGGTTTCAAGAAAAATAATGAACATATTTCTTGACTGATCAATTTTATTGCAGTCGTGCAATGGGAGATGGTGGATCAGCCATAACCTACTTTCAAGAAAGTGTTGAAGCTTTGTCAAGATTGCCTACTGAGGATATCGAGGTGTGATTTAGAGAATTGTGTGCTGTACTAGATGTTAGATTGTAAATTTGAGTATGTTACCAATGACAAATTTAAATGCATCCTTTACAGATAATACACACCCTTTGTGTTTCTCTAAACAAAATTGGTGACCTGAAATACTATGATGGAGATCTGCAAGCTTCTAAATCTTATTATTCTCGATCTTTGGAATATCGTCATAATGCCATGAAAAGTCATTCTGACTCTCCATCTCTGGTAAGTGTTTGCTTCCACTTTGTTCCTAGTGATGTATCATTGTTGTCCCCTTGCTTTTTTTCACCCTGCAAATTTTGTTCATCATTACACCCGAACTGATAGGATAGAAAAAGTGTGACTCCTTCCCCTTTTGCTCTGTGGACCCAGTGTGTTATGGTGATGTAAGGTATTAATGGTAATTTTGACCAGGGTGTTACATTCTAGTTGTTATACACTTGTACCTTTGTCGTTTGCAAGGTTTCTTAGGGCACATTGAACTAGGTGACCTTTGATTAATTTCTAAAGAGAGGTCCAGCTTAGGAGATAAGCACCGTCATTATTGGGGATGGAAGATCAGGTGCGGAAGGCTGATACTTCAGGCATTTTATGGCAAGTCCATTATGCGGGCACTAAATAAACTGATGGGCTCTCTTGGAAGTTACGACTTACGAGTATGAATGGAATATGGAAGACCTCTTAAGTTGTGAGATTTTTGTTGTAATTTAGAGAGAGACGGTACTCATGATATGCTTCAAAGTTGTAGACCTAATGTTTGTTTTACTTGAAGTGTGCCCGATGCAGCGGTGGATCTAGGCTTTCGGGCAGTAAATGAAGTCATACAACATGATTAAAGAATCTTAATACTCTGCTTTATGTATTACTGAATGGTGTTTTAGTTGAATGGTGGATACGCTAAGGAAGCTATCCAAAGGAAGCTGAGAAGTAAGGAAGTCTTTATTTGAAGGGAGGAAGTCAAAGCTAAGTCGGGGAAGGTGTTGAAAAAAGAGTCAGCTCCTGGAATCAAACCTGGGGACTAACAGGGACATCTCCTACCTCCAATTTACCTGCCGATCCACTTAACCACCGTCTTCTAACTGATTCTCTTAGGTCTTAAAATATTTTTTCCTTAAATAAAGTCCCCCAGGCCTTGCACACTACATAAATCTGCCGCTGGTCCTGTGTGTTTGAAAATTAGTGAAGTTGGGTCTCATTTTACTCCGTTTAAGATGAGTTGAAACGAAGAAAATGAGGTTTCAGTGGAAATGTGGAGTGCTGATGTTTCTTAGTTTGTAACTTATGATTTAGCAGAACTCTCATATATTTATTATACTTCCCTTGAAATTCGGGAATGTGTGTTTTATAGCATCGTTAGTTGACAAGGAAGCTGGAGCCTGAGGTTCTAATCACGTTAATTTGGAAGAAGCTGGAGTTGTTCGTAATTTTTAGATAGGACCCTCTGCCTTCCAATGCTTTTGTGCTTACTACCATGGCATTTAATTGTGCTACGGCTCATGTTGATGATGATTGTGAAAACCATGCTATGAAGCACCGTGTGTACATTATGGCACAGTTTACCATAGGCCAGTTTGTGTGGTATCATATTGGTGTAATGTCGATTGTTATCGGTGATGTTGGTCTGCGTTTCTATTGGTCAAACATCGCATATTGGCTATATATACCAGCATGGCAGCACACAGCACACTACGTTGAAAATTCTTTAAATATCAGTTGTATTTATTACCATGCTTATATGAGATAGTACTTCTCCATTTCTCA
Organism: Silene noctiflora; assembly: GCA_009801015.1. Classification (NCBI taxonomy): domain Eukaryota; kingdom Viridiplantae; phylum Streptophyta; class Magnoliopsida; order Caryophyllales; family Caryophyllaceae; genus Silene; species Silene noctiflora. The sequence continues at coordinate 38,150 of VHZZ01005688.1, forward strand.
TCTTATGGTCTTAGGAAAGAGCGTGATTTACAGGGCTTTGAATTACCCGCAAAATTAGTTATCATCTTCCCTCTATTTCTTTCTTCCATTAGTTTTTGTTGATATTTTAAGGACTATTTTATCACTCCTTCACTCTCATGTGGACACTTAGATGGAAAACGGACTTCCACATTCTTTAAGAAATAGGGAGGATCCATTCGTGTACTTTCGATCCTTTGTTTTCCATCACCTGTACATTCTGGGTTGTCCCAGAATGATCGATTACTTACAGTATTTGGTAGATTTAAATGGCATCCTCCACCCCGAACTTATTGTCCCCATTTGAGTTTGGTGGTCAAAATATGTTGACTTTCACCGACCTTACAATATATAATGAAATCTGGCAACTTTTTCAAAAATGAGTATATGAAAATAGTTGGGTTTGCTAAATAAAATATAAAAACCTTTACAATCTATCTCCAGAATGTTTGGAGAATTAATGGTCAAAATTAGCATCAGTTTCCCAAAAAAGTCAAATGGGACAATAAATTTTAAGGCAAGTCTTGCTTGTGATGGTCACACGTATCACAACCCCTTTTCCTTTTTTTAACATTATTTAATTCGGGTGTGTGTCATCACAAGCTTGTGACGGTCACAAGTAAGAATTTTTGTAAATTTTATGGAGTATTAAATTTTATGTTTCCACTTGCTGCAATCAAAAGAAAAAATTGAACGGGTCCAAGTACATTTGAGGAATGAGGACAGTACTTGTATCAATCATAATGGTTTTTGTTTTGCTGTGATTTATTTTCAATAAAAAGTGACTCATTGTTCAAAATTAACCGGGATAGAGGAATAGTTTTCTATTCTTCTTTTGATAAAAGCATATTCAGGTATTGTCACAAACTATAAGTTTAATAAAAAGCAGAGTGTTAATACTTAAAAAATCATATTCAAGCATTTGTTGGGTGTCGTTGGTTCCAAATTCGTATATATTGCTTCTATCGGAACATGTATATACTGTTCTGTATTTTCTCTTCTTCCCTTTACTCCTGCCGGTGGAAATCTTGATCCACATCTCGAAGCTGAGATTGTTAGATTTGTGATTTTTCTCTTGTTGATTTGGTTGCTTTCTGTCATCACAGACCTTAGATGTAGCTGTTTCTTTAGCAAAAGTTGCTGATGTCGATAGAGGGCTCGGAGATGAGAAGGGGGCTATTGCTGGTTTCCGTGAAGCGGTAACTCTACTGGAATCTTTGAAAATTAATGCTGACGATGTAGCACTTGAGCAGCGGGTAAGGCTTCCCTGCAATATTCTTCTGTGCTATCAAATTTTTTTAGTGAAAGTTTATTTATGAGTCATAATAAGCCATACGACAACAAAAGACAACTACACAGTTGTAAAAATCGATTTAAAAAAAAAAAAAAAAAAACTTTTATCTAACAAAGGTCACCATTAGTATACTCTAATATGCTTGTCTATTCATGCAGTCTTCTGTGAATGGTCTGTGTCTATATAAGCGTGGCACTGTAGTCTTCTGTGAATGGGTCTGTGTCTAAAAGCCTGGCATAGGTTTGAAAAGGGTGAATTTTATTCGATAATCCGACATTCATATAGTTCTTGAACCTCTCACATAGAGAGATGAAACACACCAATAGATGGGAAGAAAACTCGTAAAAAGAAGTAGGAGTTTTTTAACCATAAAACTAAAAATATGTAAGTATAAAATAATAGTGCTTACCAATTTACCATGACTAAAATTGGTAGATTGGTTGATGATTTGGAAGTTAGGCGTTTTTTATGTTCTCAGGAAGATAGATTAGAGCGTTGTATGCCCATTGTCCGAAGTTGTATCTAACATCTTGTTATTGCTGAAAAATATCTCGTTGTCACCAAGAACTATAATGTACGCAGTACTTTTCCTTCAAAAAAAATTAAAAAATAATGTACTCAGTATTCCGTATATACTGTTTCACCATTTATAACTGAAGGCTTTTAAACATTTGTCTGACCCTGTCAATAATAAATTCATTGCATTATGAAGACTCCTTACCATGTACTGCCCTTCATACTAATCCATTTCTAAACTTGCCAGATGCTTAACCACCAGTCTTACCGTTCTAACCTCCATAACCTTGCTACCTGTAAAAATAACATGAATTATCTCACTCGACTTTAAGGAACATGGATATTTGACGTGGTTTTAGAAATTTAGTTTATAAACTTAACCAGAAAAGTACAATATGAAGTAGACCTGGATCAGGATGGACTATTACAGATTGAACATGACACTCAAAACAACCCAACTCCTAATGAGTTAATGACTGACCGGAGTGACTCATTTATCATGTCTATTCGTACAACCTCATCAACTTTTTACCCTTTTCTAGTTATATGTTGCCATACAAGTAGAAATACATAAAGATATCGAATAAGGCTTACACAAAATTTGCGTCACAGCGTCAGTCAGTGCTGAAGTTCCTGAATAGCCAGATTGAAGAAAAACAAGCAGATGAAGCTATTTAGAAATCATCTCCGGTTTGGAGGTGGGGACTTACAGAAATATGCTTGGGCAAATGTAACTATAATAAGCTCATGTTTGGTGTATGGAGTTTGAGAAACTGAAACTCACAGAATTATGTACCCTTGGGTTTTAACGGTGGTTGAAATTCCGGGTTGAAAAGGTTTCCTTAGCATTATATATCCAAGGTTTTCTGTGCAGTGTGGATGCTTTATTTCTCTTGTTGCCCCTTAGATAATGATGGTATATATTGTTACGCTTCTTTTGTATGAAGAAAAAGGGAAAAAAAGCAATTTCTCGGAATATGAATCATCTGTAAAGAGAACCATAAGACTGTATGTAAGATTGTAAGATGCTAAAGTTGATGGATTTTCTGTAATGCTGAAATTATTTGTTCCCATTTAGTAATTTGGAACTATGTTCAGCTCTAGAAAGATGAACAGCGAAACTGGGGATTTTTAACTCACAGCTTTGGTAATACTTTTATCCAACCGTGAAGCTGGTAAATAGCGGTAAACAACATATTTAACATTTTTCTGGATCATTTTTAAGAATAACATATAAAACCTATTTTGAACGTTTTATATTTGGAGTATATGAAGTAAGAAGATTCGGAAATATTTGGAATCTAAAAAAAGAACTTTATATTTCGTCAACCAACAAAGCAAAGTAGAATGTTATTGTTCTATAGAGTGAGATGCTCCTTCAGGTTTTTAAAAGGTTTCCTCTTAAAACCGATTCACATAAAGCTTCTCTAGCGCAATTAGTTTAGATTTTATGTAATTGCATGTTTTTTTTTAAGTGGGAATATGTAACTGATCAAAAAAATTAAAATAATATCATATTTATGTTGAACGATAAAACATATTATTCGTAGTATATAAGATAAGATAAAAGGAGAGAAGTAGACACTTTTTCATTCATATAGCGATCGATTCTTTAATCAAACACTTAGAGTTTTAGGCTCAAAACATTGTTTAGATAAATTTGTTACGATTTTTATTTTTATACTTTTCCATTTTTCAAAGTTTGATTCATATTTAGAATTTGTAATATTTATAATTTATTTATTAAGATATTTTTCTATCGACAAAACTTATTTTAAGTATATATCTTAATCTTAATTTATATAGGTTGTCACGTGTCAAAGTAAAATAATCTAAGGGCGTCAGTGTGCCATGCCACCAATAATTTTTTTTCCAGAAATTTAAAAAAATTAATGTCAGCCTCTATGGTTATCACATGTATCAATATTCCCTTGTTTCCT
>VHZZ01005688.1:46711-63032 GCA_009801015.1 Silene noctiflora
TTTTGTTAATTAATTTACTTTTAAAATGAAAAGACAAAGTTTAATGTTTGTTATGCTCACACATTTATGTTTAATGTTCCAAATTCTTTTTACTTCTTTTTTTGTAAAAAAAGATGGTGATGATGTGGCTTGCTAAATTCTATTAAAAGGGAGAATGGTGAGTTTTGGTGCTTTGGATTGTCTTTTTATATTATTTATAGATAGATAGGTGAAATCACCTATTTTTTTTAGTAGATAGGGTATTTGAGTGAATGCACGTTAGTGGGAAAATTTTTCAGAATCCCTATTCTCCTGGTAAATAGGGATGTATAGGGAATATGGATGCATAAGGGATGACCATTGTATGAGCTAAAATTCTCTCCATTTCTTATCAATTTCCTCTAATAACTTTTTGTGGTATATTATTTCAACCTTACCTCCTTATCCATTCTTCGAAAATATGGTCATTTGACCATTTCAAAAAAGCATTTAAACAAACGCAATTGCTAAATCTCGCGCACCATTTTACTCAGCGTATTTTGTCAAAAAAAAAAAGAAAAAAGAAAAAAAAGAAAACCCCCACAATCCCCGACAACCCCTGCCCACCCCCCTCTACAGTTCGACCACCCTCCGTCGGTGCCGACCACATGCCCCCTCGTCGTGACTTTCATTCCATTTTCAGCCCCCGCCGTGGACCCAACACCATCCCCTCTCAAAACCTAGCAACACCTCACCACCTTTGGTCCCACCGATGAATGCGTCGGAAGTCAGAGAGTTCGATGGTCTCTCATGTGCACCATCAAATCGCAACCGGCAATTATACCCTAAACTTGAAACCCCACCATTAATGGCACCAAACCGTCAACAATAAAATCGAGATCTAAGCGTACCAGATCTGCAACAAATGACGTCGCAGGTCACTGTCGGAGAGAATTAGTCTGCTCAGGAGTCAGAGTTGTCGTCGAAGGTGCATCGACGTCGGAAATAGTGTGATCTGCAACAAGTGACGTCGTAAGTCTAGCGGTGGGTGTTCTGACGGGGGTGGCCGGTGCAACGGAGGAGGGTGGTCGAGTGATTGGGAAGAACCAAAGGGACGGGATGTTTTCAAATTTTTTTGGTTATTGATTCTCTTTGTGATAGTGAGAAATGGGAGGGGTATACTTGAAATAAAGGGTAAAATGCGCGGAATTTAAATAAAATTATGTGTTGAATTTAGCACGTGCCTAAACAAATTGCCTAGAATATGTTGGCCTCCCACTGATGCCACCCACCCCTGAAAAGATATCTTACCCTCCAATCTTCCCCCACCCTCTATCAAATGCCACTTCTTGATTTTCTATATAAATTTTTCTTACATTTCGAATTCATTTCTTAATATTCAATCTCTCAAGTCTCGAATATATGTATCTTAGATGTCACTTAATAAAAGTCGGGTTGTCAATAACTAAAATATTACAATATCAGTCTCACTCCCTTTAAAGTACTTAATTATTTTATGCTTTAAAAAATGAAAAAACTTCATAGAAAATTATTAGCAGATAGCAATATACGGATAACAACGTTCAAAATCCGGCAAAAAGTAGTTTTTCTTCTCATTTTGAATTTGTGATCAGTCTCATTTAAAGCTGTGATCCATCGTTTCTATTTATAGTACAAAATTTGTAACTTGTGAGGAGTTTACAACACAGGCCGCGACATCAAGGCAACATCCTTTGCGGTTCTCTAAAATTCTCTATACAGTAATCAGAACTAGTTGACTGCATACTCACAGTCTAGCAAGCGAGTGAGAATCTCCTCGCAGGTTGGTCGTTCTTGTGGTTCTGCCCAGCAATCTGCATCGGAAATCAAGCAAGCAATTAAGTTGCGAAAAGGAACACTCATAAGGAGCACACAAGCAATTTGTCTTCACTATGGATTTACTTCTATACTACTATTACTTCCAACATTTCCCTTTGATTACAAATCACACGTCAACATGGCAGTTTTTCCGATGACGCACACTATATTTAGGCCAAAACTAATAAAAAGAGAGCCACGACCGACACTCTGATAAACCTATTGTTTGTCAAAACATAATTATACTTCCAAGTAAAAAAAAACTAGTTGAGTCAATATACTAAAGTATTCTGATAGAGTTATTATACTCTTGAAGTCTTGATAAACCTATTGTTTATTTTTTTTATATATAAATCTTATACCCTGAAAACAATTGGCCTCCTGTAAGACGGTCTCACATGTGAAATTGTAAGAAACGGGGTATATGGAAAATTAACTTGGTAACTGAAATACTCTGCAAGATATCTCTTTTGAAAATCTAAATGCTTACTTTGCAAATATTTCCTCTCAATTCGAGCCAATTCCATATGTTATTCAATATATGTGAGGTATTGAGGAGACTGAGTTATATTTTAATCAAAGGTATGAAATCAGCTTGAAAGGAGGGAGTACATATAATGTTTGGGTATAAACAGTTCCGGGACAAGTTCGGCCACAGTTGAAGATTTAGGGGTTCATACAAATCAACTTAAACAGTGGTTCGCGTCATAAAGATTTACTCAGAACAATCTAGACCAGTTTTTCTATCTTAAAATCAAATGAATTTTTGGAAGAATGATCGTCCAATAATGGCTGACCAGCGGACAAATTCCAGTTTTAGTCATTTAGAAGAAGGGGACGTTTATAAGACGACAGTTAACCCATACCTGAAATAATCCGACCAAGGGGACCTTCAGGAATTTCCAGACGTGATCCCTCGTGAGCAACAGTGTAAACCACCTACAGCAACAAGTCAAGCTCCGGCTTTAATACAAAGTGGTACTTTAACAACTATATGGCTAAAACAGAAGTTACATCCTGTAATACTCAGGTATTTTCTCATTTCGGGACTAATTTTCAGTTGATGGGTTGGTCATATGTAAGAATGTCTCACTTAAGCATTGGGCTAAGAAAAAATGGCAAGAATTACCCTTTCTGGAGGGGTACCCTTCCACGGTCTGCTCAGAGTGCAAAGCTCCCACATGATCACCCCGAGACTAAAGATATCACACTTCTCTGTGAAGGGTTCATTGCGGATGAGTTCAGGAGCCATCCATTCAGGAGTCCCTGCCGAAGAAGAGTCTCTAATGGGCGATTCCGTCATTATCCTCGACAATCCAAAATCACAAATCTTCACTATCCAATGCTTGTTCACAAGGCAGTTTGCACTCTTCAAATCACGGTGAACAATCTTCATTCGGTGAATGCACATCAACCCTCTAATTTGCAACAAGATCAACTAATAATTACAGTACGTTCTGGTACTTCTGGATATTAAACATTGTGTAACTGTGCGTAGAGTAGCAATTTGAAGAATTTAATGTCGTAACACAAGCTTTTAATAGTTGTCAATTCCTGTCCTTAGGTTAACCACTGAATCTGAATTTTCATTTCAAATGGAGCAATAAAGAAAACGGCTCATTAATTGACCGCGCTTTTCTTTATTGCGATGTATATTATTCTATATGCCAAAAATATGTGTTGTTAACATAGGAGCAAGGTTACACCACATCCGACTCTCCTACCTCTACCATTAGCAGAAGCCTAGAAGCCCTTGAGACATTGAGTGATGTTCCGACGTTAAATTCAACATGTCATAGAACGACTTATCATGAAACTATGTAACAATTGTCAATCGTATTTTTCTACAAATTGACCACACATAAAAAAGACCCGCCACCCACGAAAACACACGAGGCCTGGATAAATACTTCTCACAACTTCACAAGCCACAGCTGATTTAATTATGTATGTTTAGTAGTACATTCAAATTAGACACTTAAAGCAGAAACTTAGCACAATGTCCTGCATGCATGATTCTTTAAGGGTTCATCCCGTGATTCAATATCATAACACTAGAAAAGTGTATCTATCAGAATACACAGGACTGGAAGTTAACGGACAGAGCAATCAGAGTGTCAAGCTGACCTGCAAATGTCACGTAGCATTTTCAATTTCCGCCTCCAGCTAAGTTTCTTCTTCTGACCACTTGAGTGGATCAAATAATACAACGAACTCAGTTCCATGTACTCTGTGACCATTGACAAGTGTGGGGGTTTTGTGCAAGCACCAAGAAACAATATAACTGCAATAAAGATCAGCAAATGTTAAGCAACAAAACATAATTAGCCAGATCGAAACCAAGCTCACTGGAACCAGTTATTAGGTATACGAAAAGCCTAACATGGTACCATAGATCACGCCCATTTTAGGCCTTTTAGTTTTTACAACCTGGTCATTGTTTACTTAATCTTGGTTTGACGTCCAGCGGTGGGCCGTGTGAAAATATGAAACAGCTAGGTTTGAACCTGTAGCCTTGGGTTATAACTTTTACTTAACCACACTAACAGTATTACTCTTAGTCTATATGGGTAAGATACACTATATTTTATTATTTTCCTCTAGATGAGAGGAAGGTGCGCCCAGGGAAGGGTGGCTTAAAAAGTCTGTCCTAGTTATATCTCTACCATATTCACATTTCATGGATTTCTGAAGGATAGTGATAGTCTCTTTTCCAGCAAGACTAGAGGATTACCATTTGGATGTCGAAGACGGCTGTGGCAACACAGAAGAAAACCTGGAGTCAGACAAATGATAAACAAAAGTTCTTCATGACAAACAAATAAACAAAACTCACCTAAGAATAGATATCTCATTGCAAAAATCCTCCATGTTTTCAGAAGTCAAATCTTGCTCTAGGAATACTTTGATGGCAACATCAGTCCCGTTCCACATTCCACGGAATACCTCCCCAAAAAACCCTACAAATTAAATAAAGACGATTCGGTTAGGAGCAGCAAAAGACTATTGTTAGCAAAACCCGGTAGGAGCCCTTGTGTGAATGCACACTCTGGCTAATAAACATCTAGTAAAGCAGTTCAAAGGTTCTTTTAAAAATAATGCTTTTGCTACGTTATATCTCTTTTTACATGTCGAAGTCTTGTTTTTACAATAAGTAAATGTTCACACATACCACAAATACAGAAAACATCATAAAGATTTCCAACCAAAAGGAACTTGAACAGACTGCTAGCCGAACAATTATAAAACAGACTCCATAAGCGAAAAATTATGCCACAGAGCCATTAAAATAAGTTAATATGAATCAGGTGACAAACAATGATAGCCATCAAAATAAGTAAAGATAAACCAGACCAAAAGTGGATTTTATTCAATAGTGAAACAGATTAGTTGGTTAAAATCATGTACATGTTAAGTGGTATTTACAAACAGGAAAAATTTATGACCAGGTTTACTATGCATGAGATCTTTATGTAAGGTGGAAAAAATGACCCTTTGAAGGGTGCCATGAACACGATCATGGGCTAGAAATATCTGTTATGACCCCAAGCATCCAAGTGTCATGTTCTAATCCGTTACCATTAGATCTGTCATTTCGGGTTATGGCAAAATACGGGGTGGATCTATTTCGGGTATGTAAAACACGGATTTGTACAGGTTGAATTTATACTGGGTCAGGTTAAGGTCAGAAGTGGGTCAAATTAACGCATTTTTACAAACGTTTATTTTTTTTTTAGTTCCTAACTATAAACATATAGTTATTTTTAATTTTTATAATTATCTAGTTTAATATATGATATTAGTAAGAATAAGCATTTTTTTTAGCATATTCAATATCACAACACTATATGAAATATTGGATATCAGTTGTTATGCGCACGTGATATGCAATGACTATATTTATATGGTAAACATTTAAGTAATTAATCATTGGTAAAACTATGCTTTAAAACAATACAAACATATTTTATATCAAAATTTTGAAAGCTTTAAGTTATTTTTTTTTTCTTTTATACGGAGTATTATTTTTATTTGCTTTAAATAGAAATTATCAATAAATTTACCTATTTAAGGGTCAGGCTTGACCCTAAATGTACAGGTTATTATCAAGTCTGGTCTCTTTCGAGTTCTGGTTGAAAAGAGCGGGTTATTTTCGGGCGGGTTTCAGTCGGTTCGAGTCGGGTCATCTTTTGACAGGTCTAGTTATCATCCTAGTTTGATTTCTATCATCCTGCAAGTGAAATGGCCCAAATGTAATGGATAAGCATGTCCTCCAAATATGACATTGCATGTCCAGTAGATTCTCATTTGGAAAAAAAAAATCATGAATGGGAAACACAAAATCGAGTACATTACAGTAACAGCCACATTCATGGTTGAGAAGCTAAACTAAAACTTGCATTTAAAGGCCATCTACAAACCATTCGTCAAATCACATTTTGTTCGACACCATAAGAAGCTTAAACATAGAATGAAGGATGAATAGAACCATACCGATGCCAACACGAATTCCGACAGACAGTTCAGAGAAATCAATATTCCACTCTTCATAAGGAAGCAAGGACTTGTCATGAAAACGCGTTTCCAAAATCTTATTCCATGCTAAGACCATTTCGTTGGATGGAGCCTGTTGTGATGCTCTATTTCTTTCAGGAGTTGAACTCCTATATTCATGAGGTGATGAAGGCAGGGATACCGCCTTCTGAGAACTTTGTTGACCATGACGAGAAGCAGATCTGGCTCCAGAAATCACATCTCCACTCCCAAGATGAAATCTTGAAAACTGAATTGAATCAAAACAGCCAAAATTATCAGATCAGGGATACATAAAGGGAATGCCAGATCACGACAGCTAATGGAATCAAAACATCCCAAAAGACTTCAATATGTGTACCATTGGTTTATATACCAAATATTAGCTACCTTTTCTGCTATTTTGCCAAACATTTTAAAGTTAATCAGCTAACTTATCACTTTTAATTTTTAGCTACCTTTGCAGCTACTAGTTTTACCAAATCAAACCTTAATAGGGAAAAAAAGAGCAAAACTAAAGTGAAGCCGATGTTAGCCAAAGACATCATATGCACACTAGCTAAAGAAAATCATGAGAAACTGACATAAACAAGAGAGGAAAACTAATCCGTCTAATAATGGTTTCACAAGCGAATAATCCAGGGAAATAAAATTCCCTTCAAACTCTAGCTCGAAACCCATAAGATAACCTTTTCTCAAACCGAACTCAAATGATAACCAGTTTCTTCCAAAAAAGGCTGAAAGACCCATTGCAGCATCAAAATATTACCTCGTCCTTTACAACGGAATACAGCCAACTATCAGTATTACTCCCTAAATACTTCTATTTTCTCATTACTTTCTTTCTTTTGGGAAGGTTTTTAATTTCTTCCCATTTCACTTTCTTTCGTTTGTAGCAAAAGGCATTTCGTTCCCTCATCTCTAGTCAACCCACAACTTTCGGAATTTGGACCACCATGGCAGATTGGCAACCAAAACAATCTCCTTTCTCTCTGAGACACCCACCAGAGATGCATACACCACTGTCGACAGTTCATAACACCAGCCTCCTTCCAAGTTCTCATCTCTCATTACCGGTTTTGTGAGTGGTTATATGAGGTGGCTTTGTAAGTGGTTTTATGGTAGATGCAGGTGGTTTTGTCAGTTGGATAGTAGGGTTGTGTGGTTATGGTGGTGGTTTGAGGGGCGGTTTTGTGGGCCGCAGTGTGGTAGTAGGTCATAGGTGGGTCGCAGCCAGTTGGAGTTAAGGTGGCTGGTCACTGGTTAGAGTTCGGGTGGTCATGGACTCATACGCGGTTTCAAGAGAGAAGAAGATAAGAGGTTTGGTGTTAGAGGAGAGCGAGGATGTAGAGAAGAGTGAGGTTGAGATAACAGTATGGAGGGAGCAGAAAACATTACCCTACTGTCTGGAAGATCCACATATCTAGCGAGTTAGGGATCATATTTAAGCAACCCTTCTACAGAGTACATTGATAAAAATATAGAGAGGTTATTTCTACATGACCTGTAATGAAAATTGTTGGGAGAAATAGGTCAACTAGATGCTCTAGTTTACAATATGGAGATAAGCTGAGCATGACTAATAGAAAATCTTAAGGAGTAGAGGTAAATTATTTTTTGTTTTTAAATTTTAACCAGTAAGATTTATCCCTACAAAGAAACTTACATGGTTTATCATATCCATGCAAGACTCTGGCCCAGTAATAAATTTCTTTTACTTATCAGCTTAACCCTTCATGTTTTATAGAAGCACACTATGCACTCAGCCCCAGACCAACTGATAGAAGCTTAGGCATAAGTACAACTGTACAAATGCGAGTATTTAAAAGCCAAGAATCGTCAAAATAGTGAATAAAAAAGAAGAAAGAAAAAAGGCCGTAATTAAAAAAGGGTGAAACCGGAAACAGAAAGCAGGGAAGTACAACTCAATTATTAAAACAAATACATTCATAATTCTAAATAACATTGACAAAGGTCCATGTCATAGCTAACATGTATGATGCAGGTTCTATTGAAGTCAAAAATGCAAGACGCGATTAAATCGTTGAAGCGGTTGAAAGTCAAATCAACATACTTACATTACTTTCAAAAATGGCACCGTTGTTTGTATCGCTTGGGGACGTTGGAAGCGATCTATCCTCACCCTGTTCTTTCAAAAGGCGATTTTGTTTCAATATCTCATTCATATCTCGCACAGCCCTACAAAACCCATAAAGTTGGGCGTTGTACACCCTAACAATTAATATAATATAACTACAACTCTACAAGTATAAGCCAAGCTTTAAGCTGAAAACAAAACAGTAACATGGTCAGGATTCTATCAGAGAATGCAAGCTAAAACCAGCAGCCTGTCTCTGAATATGAAAGAAATAGGTCAAAAAGGACAATTATGATCACCTAAAATAACACTTGACCAGTAATTTTGGCCATCGTATAACATCCCTTTGATAGTCAGCAACTACTAATACATCATGTATTCGTGATTCATGGCGCTACAAATTTCATAACCGTTGGATATTTACAACACCACATTTAGACAAAATCATATTAACTCACCACATAGCTCTTCAAATTCAGATAAATTAAATGAAGAAATCAGAAAGCACCAACCTCACAATATCATCTCCGATTTCTGGAGTAATGCTGATGCTTCTCCGCCGTCGTCTGCGAGCTTCTGGTGGTGGTGCACCTGCTGATCTGTACAGATGAGCCAAAAGCTTAATACTACCTACATTTCAAATTTATAGTCCACATCTGACTTTAGTTGTCATGTTTGATTCATAAAAACAACTATTTTTATACTCTCTTTTTCATATGGTAAGTCTTACTCCCATTAAGAGACACTCACTTCTCTCTTCAATATCTCTCCTAACATATGAAGATATGAGATGTATGCTTTCAGTAAAACATTTCCCATTATAAATCTAATGTTATAAGTTCCATAACTTTTCTCATACAAAATCTAAAATCGAAGGACACCTCGACAAACTGAAACTGCTTATAATGTGAAATAGGTGGAGTATTATTGTTGCTAAAAACTTGGAAGTATTGTAAATGATAGCAAAGTTGGTCAAAGTCCACATTGTTTAATAAACAAAGTCATATGGCGATAATATAGATGGGAAGAAAGGGAAGGATTACTTTATTTCTTTTGAATCATTCGACGGCAACATCAATCTCAGTAACAGCTCAAAGGAGTAGGTGGGGAAAAAAAAAAAAAAAAAAAAAAAAAAAAAAAAAGACAAATGTGGTCAGCTCCAACCTAACAGGCTTGCGTGCATTTTCTAATATCCTCATAGCTGACCTGTTAGCCCTCTATGCACTATTCTCCTTCTCACAGATACTATATCCAAAATATCATAGAACGTACAGATAAGGGGACAAAAACAAACTGCCTTTCAGGGATGCCTTCTGAGGTGTACAATATAATATGCATATCACCATTCCCACACCATGCAAATGTCCACTTATATAAATGCACACAAGTCACTGACTATGAAATCTATTTAAAAAGAATAAAATAACAATTGTTCCATTTATATAAACGCACACCTTGATGAACCGGCATCATGAGTTAAATCTCTCTGAGATTTTTTATCGCCGCCCAGCGTAGATCTGTCACGCGATAGGAAGGAGGGATGCTCTGGACTGTAAACATAGAGACAATGAATCAGGGACACGAAAAGATAAGTGGTGTGACACTGTGACAAATGACACATTCGACATGAGAAAGATGTGTGCATGATCACCAAACTATGAATCAGAGACACGAAAAGATAAATATCCAACGAGCCCATGGAGCAAAGAGAAATTGTGTAATCGACTAAAAAGAGAAAGAAACTGTTAACTCATGGACATCCTACATGTTCAGCTTCTTTTGCTTTTCAACTTTCCCAAAAATAATAGGGGTGTGATACAGATACACTACAACACCGTTTCCTATGAGGCTATGAAGCAATAAATGTGCAATCAACTTCCATAAAAGCAGACCACTTGCTCTTTTATCTGTAGGTTAAGTACTTAATCTTTGTGCCAATTTGGTTGGAGAAAAACACTTAGAAGTGGAGGGCATAAAACACAAAAAAGAGTAATTATCCAAATCTCATTGTATATATGGGTGCCACATTTAGGATGTCTTTTTGCATATGACAGTTACCCACATTGTGTGTTTTTGCACATGGGCATCACCCCTTGGTGTCCATTAATATCTTAACCAAAAAAGGTACTGTTTCAGCAACCATTGCTAGATACATATACAGATGTATAAAAAGGAAAACACCGTTATGAACAGAAACAATCCAAACACTCTAAACAGAACCAACTATCAAGTACCTCAATATTCTGTCGATACCAGTTACTGATCTCAGCAATCTGTTCTGCAATGACAGACCAGGGGCTTTTGTGTCAAACCTCCTGGCAAACTGACCAGTCTCGTATTTCTCTCCACTGGTGAAAGTAGACAAATATTAGTAAGCAAGATCCATGTATTTGTAGATGTGTTAATATAATGTAGTAGCAGCCTAGATTGCACCGATACGGACTGGTGAAAGTAGACAAATATTGGTAAGCAAGATCCATGTATTTGTAGATGTGTGAATTTAATATAGTAGCAGCCTAGATTGCACGGACATGGATACGAGATGGGCACGTGACACGGCACTCCAAATTTTGCAGGTCACAGCCACGGGGAAAAAAAAATCAATATACATACTGAAATAAAGGGAATTGAAGCCTTCTATATCCAGCATATGAAACTTGGGTCACATAGATGACCACAAAGTCCTAAAATTATAAAACACACATCAAATCTTATACACTCAAATTCAAACATCAAGTCAAATAGCTAATACTACAACATAGTTAGTATAAAGAGGATTTTGGCAGTCTTTCACCAGAAAAAAAAAAAAAAACTAGGATAGATAAAAAAAGGTTGTCTCTCACAGGCTAAATAAAAGGTAGTGTCTAACAAAAAAAACTCTAATAATAAATATGGACACTAATGAGGATAACAAATAGTCGTGAAACAGTTAGAAAGAACTAAGATGCAATATTTGCTTGACTTCGAAAATTCTTTTAGTTTAAACCATGTATGTTCCCTTTTGAAAAATATACATTACCTCAGATGATGAAAATCAAAACAACTTTTCCCGTAAGCTAGCTCTGTACATATATTTACTTCAGAGAAAACTACTGCTGTAATATTGACAAGGTTGAGATCCTACAATATCCACCCCTTTATCACAACTTCAAATCTTATTACACACACCGTTGTCTAATTTCATATGCTAATTGGAAAATAGACCCTTCAACTTCCGAATTTTCGTAAGACTGAGTAGTATTTCCATAAGAGAAATTCCCCTGCGTCACTCGGTGAATAAAATGCATGAATAGGTTCCCAATTGAAGATAAGAATGCATTTCTCAATTTGACGTCAGAAGTTTAATAACTGAAAATTACAAAGTTCTCCAAGAGATATCATTCTCAAGCGAGAAAAGAATAATAGAAGAGAGCACGTATCAGAAAATCTCAGGACGAGCGCTTATAAGAAGTTTACGAAACTAAGGAGATTTTAACTTATTAGGAATCCCCTAGAACTTTAGATTAAGTATTTGTTTGATAAACCTAAACTTTCACAGCTTATGCCTTATATTCTTATATTAATTAATAAATTTCTGATTTTTTACTTAACCGAAGAATTACTCATGGCTTACATAGTTTATTTTTGCACGAAATTTGAAAAGATAAGTATCCCACCCACTGTGTTCTCTAGAGCATGTACAACAGAGAGGATTGTCCCTCCTCTTAGCACTCTCACTCATCTAAGAGGAGGTCCTCTCTATTGTGGGATCTCTATTATGCATCCTCTTAGTAAGAGGAAGATAGCTTCTTCCTCTCATTTTAGAGGAAAACTAATCTTGGCCCATGTGCCCACTACCCAACCATTATTTGTTATGTGCTTTATAATTTATTTATTTATTAAGTTCTATGATTATTTAAATTAAGAAAAATAATTTAAGAGGATCCTCTCTATTGTGGTAAAAAATAAGTGAAGGTTTAAGGAAGAGGATGGTAATACTGAAAAGTAAGGTAAATGAAAAACAAATTGACGTGTCATAAAGTGGGAGAATGAAAAAATAAGAGGAAGGGAACCTCCTCTCTATTGTTCATGGTCTAATACTTACCATTCAAATCTCTAGTACTATGCCTATTCTTCCTCAACTGATTACACAAAACTGTTTCATAAAAGGCAAATCTTTAACTTTGGATCACAATGGACTAGAATACAGGTCCACATATCCTTAGTTACACCAAAGGTGTCTCTCAAATCAAAGCTCTCACAAAAATCAGTCGCGTGACACAACTATAACATCGGACTAGTTTCAAGCCATTTATAGCAGGGCTTCATGTATTTGAACACCAAAAACTAAAAGGCAATATGTTCTAACGAGGTCACAGCATTAATATCAATCATGCACCAGCTTTATTGAGATTTTGGATTTTACAGTGGCTGCATTTTTACGCAGTATCGGCCACATCGATAACAGAACTAAGATCTGGTGGCAACAACCAAAACTGAGATTTGATACCATGAAGGTGGTACAATAAGCTATAGTGATGAACTTACCAACACAAATTCCGAAGCCTAAATTCCACATTAGTTTAAGAAATAATTGTTTCTATCGCGTAACAGCATGACAAAGTAAAGTCGCTTCACTAACCTGTCTTGATCACCTTTATCAGAAAATCCGCATAATGGACTATCGGGTTCCAGTGGAGAGTCACAAGAATCATTTTCTGCAGAGTCGCTCTCCCCTGCTGCTGAAATATGGGTCAAATAAATTGCCCTGGTGGATCGAGGCATCAGCTGTCCTGGAAATCGCATGAGATCGACCACAAGTTCCACTGAATTCAACACCACAACTACAGACATATGTTTATCCGAATCCGTGCACCCAATGGTCCTATCAGTAGGTAACCCCTAAGCGTAAGAATATTAAAGAAAAGAATATCAGCATGGTGTCAAGTAAATGACAACTGAACCAAATTATTAGTACAAAGAACTATTAATCAAACAATTTCAAAATGAACGAATCATACCACAATAAGTTTGCTTTCTAAACCTACAGTATCTGCCAGAACTTTGAATAAGATAGCACGTGGACGACAACAGCCGTATTTAATTTGGCCTAGCAACTGAACCTCTTGACTTAGGGAATTATGAGCTTTGTCTAATGGAGCTTTAACGGGACTGGATTCTGTAATAGGACGTTTGTACAGATCAGATACCTATTCAGAGAGTACAAAGGAAAATGAAATTCAAATATATTCAACATGGGAATATTGATGATGGGAAAAAAATCAGTAGTATATAGAGTAACAAAAATCAAGAATACTGCTGAAAGCATGTCATCACAGACACATAAAGAAGAGATTATCAGATGACGAGCATTACCAAACAGAGATGAAAAACAAAACTTGGACAATAGTCTGACAAGTAACAAATAAAGTAAAAGCAATATCCCACAGCCTGAAAGGCTTACGCCATTGGCGGGAAAAGGGGGGTCGGACGTATGCAACATTACCCCTTTGTTAACAACACAAAAAAAAAATGTTATTTTCTATGACTCATAAAACAAGTTGCGTCAAGAATTGCATTACAGTAACCTAGACATGAGAAGCCTACTATCATGGAGTCAACGCCTACAGATTTTTTTTTTTAAAAAAAAAAAAAGGAAGAAAAGAAAAGCATACAAAAAAAGATAACAAAAGGATCTGATGGTGATTTACAGTTTCTGATGATTTGCGTTAGCCCTTAAGCCTTAGCCGTCCCGAAGTTAATTGGACAAAGACTATGATGTTACATATGACAGCTTTACCTAGAGCTTAATCCCTACACTACAGTTGTTAACCTTGTGTTTACGACTCGAAGAGGCTATTCTGGACGACCAATAAAAATGAAAATTGCATTGCGAACTGTATCGGGCAACGCCAACTTCACAAATAAAAGAAACGCAGGCAATTTAATAATCAATTTTGCTTTATTCCATCATGACTCAAAATCAAAGAATAACGAGCCTTTAGCTCCTTTGAAAGTGCAAACTTGTTGTATAAGATAAGGAATTTGAGATTAATCTCGATAAATAAAAAAATAAAAAAAAAATAAAAAAGAAAAAAGGTCAAAGGTAATTGGTATAAACACTACAAAGTATTCTTGAAAGATTCTCACCAATCCAGCAATCTTTTTTATCACAGCTGCTGGATTTGAGTTTAATCCCTTCACTAGAGCTGTTATATATTGCTTCAGCATTTGAAGTTTTTTATCCTTGTGTGCATCCACAATAATAATATCAGCCCTGAAACCATCGGATTCCAAAGCAGAAAGCTCATCAAGAGTAGGAAGATTATCAAAAATATCCCTCAGCCTCTTATCCTGCAAATCATTAAAAATCATCAGCCTTACCTCATCAACGATGACACAATTCCCAACTTTTTATAATTCAAATGCCTTTTATTCCAAACTTAAAAAAAAAAAAGAATATATAAATAAGAGGATCACTTTGCAAATAGCAAAAAATTCTATCGTCCTTTAATTTCATAATATAATTTCAATATTTGTCATATTTGTAACGACGACGACACAGAAAAATAAGAAGGGAAAACGGGCGGAAAAAAAAAAGTTACACGATAAAGACTTGAAAGTGTCAAAATACAGTTATAGCTAAGGAAGTCACAAGAATGTAATCCTTACCGGAACAACAGAATAAAATCCATTTGGTATAGGTTCAGAAAGCATTCCAGTGGTCCAAAGAATCTGAGATGCAGTCTCAGAAGAGAGCTCATGCTTTGCACAGTATGTAATGGCTTCTTTATGACTTAATACCTCTTTTTGAGAACTCAGAGAAACAGACCCGAATTTCTCCGCTAACTCTGAAGCCCAGCAGGTAGAGTTGGAAAGCCCTTGATCTGCTTGCCCACCGCCATCATGTATCTCCTCCATGTCGTCAAATGAACCTTGTCAACCCATAAATGAGCCTTCGGATTCAAATGGGTGTTCCAAACAGTGACTACCTTACTTAATATCTCGTTGCGTGCTTTCTATTATAGTGGATCACCTGCGCTACAAAGTAGGGATTAGTGAGATTAACACCTTCACTATTTTGCTACTGTTTCCAATTCTAATAATTTTCAAATATACACAAAGATAATATACTAAGATTTTGGAAGGTATGTTAGTCAATATTGCAGTAAAGTGCCACATAAGATTACAAGCCTTGTGTAGTTTACACATAAATATTATTAAGAATGAAAGTGTGCTATGACACACGGAAAAATTCTATCGCACGGCGGTTAGGCCTGCCTTACTTTACGGCTCCGAGTGTTGGGCCGTGAAACATTGTCACATTCAAAAGATGAATGTGCGTATGTTGAGGTGGATGTGCGGCCACACAAGGAAAGATCGATTACGGAATGAGGTGATTAGGGAACAGGTGAAAGTGGCGCCAATAGAGGACAAGATGGTGGAAAATCGACTAAGATGGTTTGGCCATGTGAGAAGAAGACCTATGGAGGCACCAGTTAGGAAGTTGGAGACTTGGGGAACAGAAAAAGGTGCTAGGGGTAGAGGGAGACCAAAACAAACATGACTGAGAGTTATAGAGCACGATATGAGATTTCACAGGCTTGACGAGGGGATGGTGTCGGAGTGGGCACAATGGAGGGAAATGATACATGTGGATTTTTAGTTTTTGATGTTTTTTGAAATATTTAATGTTTTTATTTATCTATTTATTTATTTTTTTTTAAAACTTATTTGCTCTTTTCGGATTTAGTACAAGTTTTTACCAACAACTTTTTATTTCACTTTTAAAGTATTTCGTACCCTTAAGTTTTACTTCGGTTTTCAAAATCGTTTTAATCTTTATTCTCGATTTAAATTCTAAGTTTTATAAAGGAAATCCGGACTTAGATTTTA
>VHZZ01005692.1:27750-45896 GCA_009801015.1 Silene noctiflora
GATGCTTCGCTTTTAGACTTTAAAATGTTTTAAAATTTCCGTATTTCCGCTTCCGCATATTATTTAAGTGTCTCTAAATAGCGGGGTGTCACATTAACAGGTATGCATGGGATAGCTCGCGGGGCTTGACGGAATGGAGTTGTCACCTAGTTTTAGATAGATAGTCTTCCGCTGTTTTCACAATAATGTTTTGGATTTGTTTTGGGATGTTTGTTTTTCACAGTTGTAATACTTAGTTTTGGAGGTTGCTTATATGACTTTAACTATTAAACATTAGATGTTGTTTTTTTATGGTCTCCTTTGATATATTGTATGTCGGGCAACTGAGATGGTAGCATCTCCATATGCTAGGGTGGTCTTGGTAAAGCACCTTGGTGTATGGGGGTGTTACAAATTGGGAATGAAATATTGGGAAAAAGTGGACAATAAAAGTGCAATTGAAGTAGTAGGAAAAATTAATCTGGAACAAAGGCTCCCATTTGGCAAGGCAAATAAGGTACCTTATTTAAGCAAATTAGCTTATTTGACCAAAAATTCAGCTACCTTATTTGTTTGGCAAGTGTTTGACAAGTAACTTATTTAACAAATAAACTACCACAAATGATAAGTTATCTAGAGTAGCATTTGGAATATAACCTACCTGCTTTCTTTTATTTTACTTTTTTGACCCTTCAATTTAGAACATTAAAAACTTATTATGTCCTTCTATGTCGTTTTGCAAAAAAATTAGCTACCTTTTCAATTCGTTTGTCAAACAATTTTTATATAATCAGCTACCTTATCAGCTTCTAATTTCCAGCTACCTTTTCAGATTTCAGTTAGATTTGCAGCTTTCAGGTACCTTTTTCAGGTTTCAGCTAACTTTTCAACTAATTCAGCCAAATAAAAGCTAACATAATAAATTGCATTGCTGGCTACTCCTTATTTCCAAGGCACATAAGATATATTTGAAGGCGTTGTGGCCAGTTCTCCAATAGGTCGTGGAATCAAGTAGACATGGTAAAACCGATCTGATATGATTGACCCAATCTGATAAGACTGATTCGAGATATGAAAGTGACCCGTAAAGTTTGATCCGATCATGACCTTCTATACACGAATTAAGCTGGCCCGAAATAACCCGACTTGAAGGGAACCGAATTATTTGGCTTGAAATTACTTATTTTAAGAAAATTAAAATCTTGATATGAAATCACTCGAACGACCTAAAATGACCCAACCCAAACATAACCCGACCCAATAATAGTTATTGACCCGAAAAGATCCAACCTAAATGACTCATTGAGATCTAAGCATGTTGAAGAATGAAAAGACATGTGTAACGTCTAAATGAGACAAGCACTTTATATCATATCAATGTTGTTATAATATCATTGTACATCCGTACAAGACAATAACCAATGTGACCTTGTCGAAGGCGATACCAAGCCTAGCTAAACACGAGCTTGACCATGCTCGACCTGTGTTTATAAAATAAAATTCGAGCTTGTGTCGATCTGAGTTTTACCCGTATTTTATAAAATTGAGCTTATTATGAATCTTGCAAACTTAAACTCAATCTCGAGCTCAACGCGAGCAAATAAATATTTGGTAAATTTTTCGTTTTTCCTTCTTTCAATATTTTGAATAACCAAATTCGAAGGTTGAATATCTAAGAATATAGAGCAAATCAAGAAGAAAATTTAGTATGGTGATATAAAGTATAATCCTTATAAAATATTTTTATGAAATAAGAGCAATATATTATTTGATCACACATGTTCAAACAGCTTGCGAGCTTTTCGAGTCGAACCGATGTTAGCTTAGCTTGACTTGTTAAGTTCTTGAGCCGTTCCAAAACACAAGTCGGCCGCCGTACACAAGATGAGCTTTAACTGAGCCAAATTTGAGCTGCTCGCGAGCTATTTTGTCTCGTCATCACCCCAATTATCGATATTAGCACTTCTTAGATCTTACACGTGACATTACAGCAGTTAGATATGGGGTTACAAGACTTGGTCCACTTTATTCTAACCCAATACATAAATATTTGTATCGGAGGTATTGGCCTTCAAAAACACAATAAAGTGAATCAAACTTGGGAACCAATTAGTGTTTAGGGTTCCTAGGACTCTATCAAATTGATCTTTGTTTCTCTTGACTTTCTCAAAGATTTCTCCCACGATTTCGATCGTGAGACAGGTCTTTTCTTTCGTTTTTTCGTTTACTTTTGTGTTTTAATGAATGTACAGGAGATTAGGGAGACAAGGGGCCATATTCGGAACGGGAAGAAGCCGCAAGGAGAATCGGAGGATGATGATCCAGATTCGTTCGAATGGGAGGAGAGGATAGAGGTAGATGAGGACAAGAGTAGGGTTATGCGTGTGGGCAAATTATAGGCGACGAGAGCAATCAATATCATGGCGGCAATTGAGACGATGATAAAATTGTGGAACCCGACAAAGCCGATAGTAGGGAATGTTGATGCGAAAGAGAAGAATTTCGTATTTCGGTTTGACACGGAACGCGATAATGCTATGGTCCTGGAAGGGCAACCGTGGCATTTTGACAAGTTTGCGTGGTGCTTTAACGAGCTAAATAGTGAAGGTAAACTCACTGATGTATCCATTTTCCGATGTGGGCGCGAGTGCATGATCTACGTATCTCGAGACGATCGAATATGTCGAACGTTCAGAAAATGGATGACTGTTTAGGGAAGTTTTTCGGTATATGGAGGTAGGACCGAATACGAAGTTGGACGAGGCGATTAAAGTTGGTTATTTACATAATATTGGGAAGCCATTAAAATCGCCTGTACCTATCAAAATGAAGGCGGGAAAGTTGATTAATTTCAAAGTTAAATATGAACGATGGCCTTTATATTGCTATGGGTGCGGTGTTTTCAGTCACGTGGAAAAATATTGTGAGCACGGGCCGTATGTGGAAGGTGATTTAAAGTTTGGGGATTGGCTGCGTGTGTCTCCATGGAAAATTGTGAAAAATTTTGAGTGAGGGGGTTGACAAAGATGTGAAGGACCTTCGTGGAAGGCTTGATGCTGCGAGCAGAGATGAAGCAGGGGCCGACATTTCGGCTATGATCCAGAAGTTGCAGGAAATCGCCATTAATTTTCGAAAAAAGAAGACGGGGAAGGAGGGAGGCGTCAAAGAACATAGATGTAAACGTAGGGAGGGGGAATGGAGTGGTACGGTGGATATAGGGCTGGTAGAGGTGAATGAGAGCAGAGGGGAAGAAGAAGGGGTAGGGGAAGGGAGATATAATAACTCGTTTAGGGGGAGGCAGTTTGATTGGAGGGGAGTGTGTTGAGGGATGTTTATGAAAACAGAGGGCAAGGCATGGGAGAGGAAGGGGCTATGGATATTGAAGTGGGCTTGGTTTGTAGGTTTCTTATCCCTAGTAAGGTCGGGGAGGGGTATGGTCTTGGTGTGGAAGAGGAGGAGAAAAGTAGTGGGCTGAGCTGGAAGAGGTTGGCAAGGGATGTGGGGAGTGCGAGCTGTAGGGGGAGGGGGTGAGTGTGGAGGCCACGAGGAAGAGAGGAAGAGAGGAGAAGGAGAGTCCTATGGTGGAGAAGCGTCTGAGAATCGATGATGATAGGGGGAAACATAATACCCGAGGCGGAGGTTGAGGAGACTCAGCACCGCCGCTCCCAATGAATACCATAAGCAGAACTGTCAGGGCTTGGGCTACCCCGACATGGTACGAGCCCTCCGGGCTTTGATTTTTAGGGAGTCCCCAACATTAGTATTCTTATGTGAAACTAAGCCTAGTGGCTGTGAAATGAGGTTAGCGACGGAGAAGATGAAGGACTATGATGGGATCGAGGTTGATAGTCTTGGGAGATCTAGTGGTTTGGCCTTTATGTGGAAGAAAGATATTGACTGACTTTTTGCGTCGGCGTCGGTACACTATATGGACTTCCGGGTTCGGGCTAAAGAGAGGGAGTGGAAAGTGACAGGTTTCTAGCGCGGTAGTCCTCTTTGCCATCAGTTTGTATCAGGGATTTTAATGAGATTCTGTTTTCTACGGAGATGAAAGGTGGTAGCCATTCCCGGTGGTAGATGAATAATTTTCAGGCAGCGGTGGATGATTGCGGGCTCAGGGATGTGATGTGGGAAGGGTACAACTTCTCGTTTGATAAAGGACAAGTTGGAGATGACAATAGGCATAGTATGATCGATAGGACTATGTGCACGAGTGAATGGCGGAAGATGTTTCCTTATGCTAAGCTGTTCTCTTTGGAGTGAGAATGGTATGACCATGTCCCACTAAAACTGGCTCTAAATAGGACGGAGACGAATAGTGAGCGAGACGGGCTTTTAAATTCGAGCAGATGTGGGTAAGGGAGAAAGGGTGTGAGGAAGCGGTAGAACTCGTGGTGTTGAGAGAGGCCGAGGGGACTTGGTGTCTGTTCTTCGTTCGTGTGCTGGAGAGCTACAGGCCTGGAAAAAAAAACAAATATTTACTAAATTAAGAAAACGATTGAGAGGACGCGGCAATAGATTGCGGTCATTAATAGGGGAACTCGTGGGGCTGGCGAGGTGGGAAGAAGAAAAAGGCTCGTTGCAGAGGTGGCTGATTTGTTACGGCAGGAGGAACAATATTGGAGATAAAAGTCGAGGGCTCGTTAGCTAAAAGATTATGACCGAAATACTAAATTCTTACACACTTGTGCTAGCGAACGGAAAAGGAATAATTTCATTGGTAGGTTGATTGATGACGATGGAATAGATCGGCAGGGTGATGAAGCGATTTCACTAGTGGAAAATTCGTACTTCCAGGAGTTAATTACGTCTTCAAGTCCATTCCATTTCGATGGGGTTTTACAAGGGCTTGAGGGTCGCATAACTAGGGAGATGAATGAGGGGATCGAACGAGATTATTGTGAGGAAGAGATTATTGAAACTTTGAATCAGATGAATCCGTTAAAGGCTCCAGGCCCGGATGGTATGAACGATCGCTTTTATCAATCTTTCTGGAATGTTGTGGGTCCCAAGGTTGTGAGAATATTGTTGGAGATCTTGCGACGTGAGCGGTGTCCGAGGGCTCTTATTAAGACTAATATTGTTCTTATACCGAAGAAAAAGGCCCCTGATAAAATACAAGATTGCAGACCCATTAGTTTTTGTAATGTGGCGTACAAATTTGTGTCAAAAGTGCTAGCTAACAGGTTCAAAGGATTCCAAGATAATATTGTGTCGGAGAACCAGAGTGCTTTCACACCGGGTAGGGCTATTTCGGATAATGTGCTAACAGCCTTTAAAATGTTCCGTTTTATGAAGTGCTCTCGGGCGAATGAGGGATTTATGGCAGTTAAATTGGACATGGCCAAGGCTTATGACCGGGTTAAATGACGATTTTTGAAGCGTGTGCTTGAAGTGATGGAATTTGATAGGGGTTGGATTGGGAGAGTGATGGCGGGTGTCTCAACGATGTCCATTTTTATCTTGTTAATGGGTCGCCGTCTGCCGAGTTTAGACCATCTCGGGGACTGAGACAGGAAGATTCCTTGTCTCCCTATCTTTTTATTCTTTGTACTAAGGCTCTTTCAAATCTCATTCGACGTGCAGTGGTGGAAGGTTTGTTGCATGGTATTTGGATCTCTAATTCGGCCCCCGTGGTGTCGCATTTATTCTTCGCTGACGATAGCATATTTTTTATAAAAGCGAACTTGAGTGAAGCGGAAGGGGTTAGTCATATTCTGCAACAATATGAAGGAGTCTCATGCGAACTTGTCAATCTTGAGAAGATCACGGTATCTTTTAACAAGGGCGTTACTAGGGAGAGGCGTGACAGTATTGTGAGTAGACAGGATGGTGGAGGTGGCGGAATAGGCTCAGTGTCTTGGCCTGCTGACGGTGGTGGGGCATTTGAAAAAGCTGTTGACCAACATTATTCGTGTTAAATTGAGAAAACGGCTTCAAGAATGGAGTGGGAAAATATTGTACAGGCCGGGTAAGGAAGTTCTCTTAAAGGCGGTGGCCAATTCTCTTCCTACCTATGTGATGTGCGTTTTCAAAATTCCTGCAAAAGTTTGCAATGATCTTAGATCGATGGTGTCTTGGTTTTGGTGGGGTCATGGTAAAGGGAGGCGTGGAATCTCGTGGATTGCCTGGCAAAAGTTGTGTTAACCAAAGTGTAAGAGGGTTTTGGGTTTCAGGGATTTTCGTCTCTTTAATTTGTCCCTTCTCGGGAAACAAGCGTGGAGACTTATAACGAACCCTGAGAGTCTTTGGGAGAGATTGATGCGAGCCCAGTATTTTCCGAATGAGGATTTTATGAACGCTGGTATCGGTAACAATCCAAGCTACACGTGGAGAGGAAGTCTTGAGGCGCGAAGAGTTCTTGCTAGCGGGTTATGGCGGCATATAGGGGATGGGTTAAATACGATAATTTGGGGTGATGCGTAGTTCTTAGGGACCCATTCTGGTCGTTTTATTTTACCGTGTCCGCAGGGGTGCGAGAATTTGGTTGTGGTAGATCTTTTGTATGAGGAAGGGGCAGGTTGGAGTAATGCAAAGTTGGATAATTTGCTTCTTCCTTTTGAGAGGGATAGGGTCACAAATATTAGGCTTAGCTCGAATAGGTCTCCGGATGAGTGGTATTGGTGTGCTGAAAAGGACGGTGTATACACAGTTAAATTTGCTTATTGTAGACTGGCAAGTGAGGCTCTTGATATGGGTGAAACATCGGATTGGGAACGAGAGAAGTGGCTCAGTAATAGGCTCCGGAAAGTTCTGGTATGGCTCTGAATCAAGCTTTTTTTCTGGCAGCTGTGTTGTGAGGCATTAGCAACGAAAGCGAATATTGCTTCTCGGGTTGGAGGTGAGTATCGTTTTTTGTCCTTTTTATCATTCTAATTATGAGTCGTGTCTTCACCTTGTCCGTGATTGTTGGGTTGCGAGTCAGGTTTGGGAAAGGATGGGGAATGCAAGTGAAACAGAGTACGAGGGCGGGAGGGTTAGAGATTGGTTGGAAGTGAGGTTGAGGGAGCTTGGGGTGGTGGGGAATGGCTAGTTTATGGTGTGTTGTTGGGTCATTTGGGAACATCGCAATAAGGTTGTTTTTGAGGGGAAGGAGATTGATCCGGCAAGTGTGATTCGAAGGGCTAAGGAGGTTATAGAAAAGGTAGAGGATGGAGGCTTCGGGAAGGGGAATATTGAAAGGCTAGAAGGGACGCTAGAGGTGGAAAGAGGGGGAGTTGGGTGGCTGGCTGCCTCGGCTGGCTCGGTAAAGGTGAACGTGGATAAAGTTATGAAGAAGGGAGATGGAGTTGGTGTTGGTGTCGTATGCAGGGACGAGGCTGGAAGGGTGTTTTGGGGTGTGCCTCGGGTGTGGAAAGAGCAGTGGAGCCTCATTTAGCGGAAGCTGTTGCCGTTCTTGAAGGTCTCGAAGAAGCTCGGCGTAATGGGCACATGAATGTGATGGTCGAAAGCGATTGTGCTAAGGTCATTGAAGCTTTGCAAATGAAGAAGAAAAGAAGAAGCGTTTCTTTCTAGTTATTCTTGATATTTTGAATCTTTCTAGTTGGTTTTCATTTATAGTTTGGTCGCATACGATTAGGGTGAACAATAGCATAGCACATTCTATAGCTCATTTGTTTCCTAGAGTTGTGGGTCATTTTGTGTGGTCGGATGTTTTACCTCCGATTGCAAACAATGCTGCTTGGGCTGATCGTTTATTAATTTAGTGTACCCTTGCGGTGCTTTAATCATAAAAACAAAAATACATAAAGATTTGTCATAAAATAATCGGTTAATCATTCACCGTACGGCTTATAACCGAACCTCTTATAAAACTAAATGTAAATTGAAAAATAAATGTATAATAAAGAGATAATTAATTACTAATTAAATAATTGTTAACCGAATCACTTATAACCATTTTATGTGGTTAACCTAACTGTTTAAAACCATTAGAAACGGTGCGGATTAGGTTAGGAGTTTGGCGAAACCTAACCACTTCCGAACCGAATTAAATTAATGGTTCGGTGAACTAAATTTTTTTTCAACACTCCTACCAGGCGCCAACATTGAGGATCAGCCTACCAAGCTTTCATACTTCAAACTCCATATATTTAACCCATTTGTTAGTGCCAAAATAAATTTGAACTTGATCGATTTCAATTAAAGAATAGGGATTGGGGTAAGATATTGGGCCCTAAACAGAGCTAAGAAGGAGAAGGGCCAATCTGAGGATTAATTTGGAGAGAGTCTAGAGTCGAGTATTAATCTGTTAAAAGAATTTTACGGCTACAATGATGTATATTTGGGAGGTTATTATTTAAATAATGTAGTAGAAGTTGACAAAAACTAACAAAACACTTTCCCTATATTTATCCATTCTATGCACAGAGGCTTTATCTAATTTGTTGTAGAGGGCGATTGAGAGAAACTCGTTGCACGGGATTCATGTGTTCAGCAACGCGCCTCCTATTTCCCATTTATTGTTCATTGATGATAGTATTTTCTTTGTCTAAGCAATGTTGGGAGAAGCGGAGATGATTAATAATATTTTTTGCGAAGATATGAGGCGACGTCTTATCAAGTAGCGAATCTTGACATAAATACCGTTTCTTTTAGCAAGGGTGTGTTGAGTGAGCAGAGGGGGAGAATGGTCGAGAGACTGGGCGTTGTTGAGGTTGAGCAGCAAAAGCGATATTTGTGGCTGCCAATTGTTATGGGGCGGTCGAAAAAGAAGATTATTATTGATATTATTCGTGATAAGTTAAGCAAAAGACTACAAGGGTTGCGCGATAAAATATTGTCGGGGACAGGTAAAGAGGTTCTTATAAAGACGGTTGCCAGTTGTGGCTGCCAATTGTTATGAGGTATATCTCGGGTGGAAAGGCGGAATATGAACCGACCTAAGGGTGAAGGAGGCCTAGGGTTCTGTGATTTTAGTTTGTTTAACCTAGCACTTCTTGGAGGGGCTTAATTGAGGCGCGAATGGTGCTTGAGAAGGGACTAAGGAGGAGAATAGGTGATGGGCGAGATACGCTGGTGTGGGGACATGCTTGGGTGCTAGGGACACAAACGGGTAAAGTCATTTCTCCGTGTGTGAGTGGCAAAGAGTCCATGTTCGTGGAGGAGCTCTTTAATGTAGGTGGGACGGGGTAGGATGAGGTGAAGATTAATCAGCTATTTTTGCCTTTTGAATGGGCAAGAATCACTAATGTCTGAATTACCCCGAATAGAGGTCATGACACGTGGTTTTGGGGCTTGGAGCGGGATGATATTTATACGGTTAGGACGGCCTACAAGATGCTGGCAGGAGAGGCGATGGATATGGCAGAGCAGTCGAGTCAAGAGAGGGAGAAGTGGTTGTGGAATAAGCTCTGGAAGGTTCCGGTCATGCCCTTGTTAAGCTCTTCTTCTGGAAATTGTGTAGGAAAGCATTGGCAATAAAAGCCAACATTATCGCTCGAGTTGGAGGTGAGTCTTTTTTCTGTCCTTTTTTTAATGTTTTTAATAAGTCGAGTGTCCATTTATTCTGGGGTTGTGGGATAGCACAATGGGTTTGGGAGGAGTTGGGGTTCACGTGGGAGGAGGAGGGTGAGAGTGATGTTCAGGAATGGGTGGAAGCTAGGTGGAAGGAGCTTCGGGTAATGGAGCATGGCAAATTCATGATTGGTAGTTGGGCGATATGGGAGCATCGGTATACAGTGGTCATTAACGGGGTTGAAGTGAAGCCAAATAAGATAGTGAGGATGGCGAGTGATGTGTAGAGTGAGTGGATAGGAGATGGAGTTGCTAACAGTGATGGGCGGAGTTCAGGAGGGTAGAAAATGAGAGAGGGGGATGGCAGAGGGTGGTGGTGGC
The DNA here is from genome assembly GCA_009801015.1 of Silene noctiflora. NCBI lineage: Eukaryota > Viridiplantae > Streptophyta > Magnoliopsida > Caryophyllales > Caryophyllaceae > Silene > Silene noctiflora. The sequence goes on from VHZZ01005692.1 coordinate 37,567, forward strand.
GCCAGATGGGTATGTTAAGGTTAATGTGGATGCAGGCATGACAGAGGGAGATGGGGTGAGTACGGGTATGGTATGCATGGACGGTGAATGAGGGGTTCTTTGGGGCGGATCCAAGTCGAGGAGCAAAGTTGGGAGCCATATTTTGCGGAGGCATTAACGGTTCTGAATGGTCTTCGATTAAAAGGCGTTGCATAAGGGAATTCGAAGAGTGGTGATGGAGAGCGATTGTTGTGTTGAAGGAAAGGCTACAAGAAAGGTGTATTTTCTCGCAAATTATTGATGATATTTTTGCGTTATGTAATAAGTTTAATTCAGTTTTATGGTCTCATACGTCTAGAGTCAATAATTGTGTGGCGCATGCTCTTGCTCATATTACTCCGAGAGTTGTTGGTAGATCGATTTGGCCGGATATACTTCCTCCAATCACGAACAATATGCTATAATCTATGATTTGTTGTTATTAAAGTAATGCCCTTTGGGTGTTTTTCTCAAAAAAAAAAAAAAAATGAAAAAGAAAAAAGCAACGGTCGGAAATATGAATCTAAATCTTAAGAAAGATATATGAACTACATAGTTAGTAAATTGTAAAGAGAGTTTATGGCTAAAAGTTTAAGATTTCGTTAATCATAATAAAGTATTTATACAAGAGTTAGACAAAACCTAACTCACCATAAACTAAGGAAATAAAAGTGGAAGGTAGAGGGTAATACAATACCGTAAACATTTTACGATGATTACTAGCCTCTAAATCTTATCAACTTAAAACCAAAATTTAAATAATTGATCAATATACTTAAATAAGAAAATGTATAGAAATAATAAGAACAAATATGGTATATATATTAGAGTATAAAATTGATCTTAAAACTCTAATTAATAACTTAAACTTTTTATTGAGATGGTTACCTATTTTTTCCATGCAATTAGTGAAGAAGTTTCAGTCTGTGTAATTGAAAGCTTTGTTCCAATCATCCGTCCTGGAGAATGTGACACATTGCAACTAACATAAGTAGATGATTTCATCGAATGACGCTTCCTTGGTTTCTAATAGATGGACTTATTCGTTTGCTTGAGTTTGTGGTTTGACTTTTAACTTATTATTGATAAAAAAAAAAATTGAAATATGGTTTGACATTTAGAACATTATCCTTGTGATGGATATTTTTTAAGACTACAAATTTTAATTATATAGCAAAATTTCAAAAATATTCAAATATAATTCGAGAGAAATATATTAAAAGTTGTTGGTAGATAACTAGATAACTATACTATTCAGTGTTCCATGATAATATAAAGTTCAATTAGAAACGACAAACATACACAACTAAGACACTTGTGGGCAGAAAGAACAAAAAAATTGAGCTTGGGACATGTTTCCCTTGCCATTAGGCATAGTATATATGAACAAGGAACTATCGCAAGATATAACCACGACGTACTATTTTATATATATATATATATATATATATATATATATATATATATATATAATGAGAATATTAACTTATTGTGACAATATTTCAAGAGGAGATGAATTAAATAGAGTCTAAACTAAAAATTGGTACCTAAAAAAAAAACAGAAAAGAGGTACCCGTCAAAAATGCAGAAGTTGGCACGAACTTGTATTTGCGAAGCAAATTTATGAGTAATATTCCCTAGTTTACTCCTCATAACATTTGTTATATATTCATCTCCATTTACACTTTTTTGAGCTTGTATTTCCGCCATTAATGTTAAGCTTAACAATAGTAGTAGCTTGTACACCACCATTCTCTTTAGTATTAAGCTTTTTCTCAGCTTTGTCTTAAACAGGAGATACAAACAATCTGAAATAAATGCTTGTAAAAATGTTAAGATGATTTGAATAATAATGTCAATGATTAATATGTGGATCTTCTTGTCTGAAAATCCCAGATTCAGCGGTTATGGCGAGTAGTGGAATGTATAATTACGTCCGTTACACTTAATAAATGATTAATATGTAATGCTTACAAGGACGACATTGCCATTGTTTATGAGTAATGACCACGGTACAGGACCCTTTTTAAGGGTGTTTAAGTGGTGCAATCGAAAAGGGTTCCGAGAATTTTAAGGCCACGAAATATGAATGTTAGACTAAAAGTCATACAAAAAGTTTGATCCAACTGTTATCTGTTAATATATAGTAATCACTCATACGTTATTATTCATACATAATAATGTCTTTGATCGCTTATTTACTCTAAAACCCATCAATTTCTATATAAATTCTACCTGACCACAAATTTTACGACTATCATTGTTAATATTTTCAAGAATAACTGCCGTTAATGAGAAGTGAAAACTAACGTTAAAGAATCAGAGTAAATATATACCTTTTAAAATTCATGACATACTCAATCATATTATAAAAGCAATATTTAATTTGAAAAAAAAAAATACTCGTTATGCTTTTTAAAGGTTTAATTTTAAGGTGTCGTAGAAGGTTCCCATAGTTTCCCAGACCTCCTGCCACGTTACATGTTAGGGGGCGTTTGGTTGGGGGTCTATAAGAAAGAGAAAGGGAAACAAAGTTACAGATTTCCTTTGTTGGTGTTTGTTTGACACAAACAAAGGGAATGAAACTCCCTTCCTTACCCCTCAATCTATCTAATTCCTTACCCCCCACCCCCCCAAGGTATGAGATTTCATTACCCTGTTACCTTTCAATCACCTTATTCACCAACCACCACACTTGCGGCTACCACCACACCAGCCACCACCATAACGTCGTCGCCACCGCCGCCACCACCGCCGCCGCCATGATGCCACTGTCACCGCCATGACGCCACCACCACCCCACCTAGACCACCCGCACACCAAAACAAACCACAACCCACCAATCTTCTCCCCAAGTACCCCGGACCGCCGGATTTCGAGGGTAGGGGAGGGTTTTTTTAGGGTGAAGAGTGACGGTTGTGGTGTTGGAGTGGGGTGGGGCGGCGACGRCAAGTGGGCGATAGTGTCGGGTGGGGCGATGTGGTGGGGTCTCAGCGGGGTGGGGAGACGATGGTTACAGCCATTTTTCAGCAAATAAGTGGTTGTTTGTGGTGGTGTGTGTTAGTGGTAGGATTGAGAGTGGGTGGACCATTAATTCCCTTTCTTGATRTAACCAAACAACTAGTTAAGTTTTAGGTAATCCCTTACCTTTCCCCCTCTTACCCTTTCTAATTTCCTTTCCCTTTCCCTTTCTCTAACCAAACGCCCCCTTAATCTTTTGGTTTCAATTAACTTTTTATATTATTGTGTTTCAAGTTTGACTACTCCCTCCGTAATTTTGCGTAATTACCGTTTGACCTTTTGAATACAGTGTTTGAAACTTTTAATCGTAAATACCAATGGAAATCTAAAATATTTGAATTCTTTTTTTTTTTTTTTTTAAACAAAAAAAAAATACTTATGTCAACAAACCATTTCAATCAAAAGTTTAAACTGATGATTTGAGACTCAAGACCGATTTTTATACCATAGCACGCTCCCTTACACGAATGCCAGCTGGGTTTGAAGTGTGGATGCAACTGCAAGCCTCCCCGTATCTGATGCTTAATATTCCACTTTATAAATGGAGGGTGGTCAGATTTGAACCCATGACAGTTTCAGTCACATGGCTCCGATATTATGTCGTGAAACCATCTCAACCAAAAGCTACCACAAGGTTGCGATCCTGGGACGTATGAGTTATGGGCGCACCACACTACCACAAGATCACGAGTTCAAATCTCACCCCAATCAATTCTAAAGTGGAATACTAGTACCAGGTTTTGGGAGACCTACAATTGCATCCACACTTCAAATCGAAAGGACATTCATGTAAGGGGCATGTTAAAGTTTAAAACCAATCTTGAGACTCAAACAATCAGTTTAAACTTTTAGTTGATATGATTTCTTCACAAATACAACTATATACATAAGATTGACACCAAAAAAACAATATCTATGTACATAAGGTTATTTTTTTTTTCCATCAAAAAATAAAATAACCCCTACCTCTTAGCTCGTAATTTGACCTTGCCAAACTGAATCCAACTCCTCCCAATATTCTTGGGCACAATTCTTAAGGACAGCTAGTTCACTCATTCTTCCCATATAATTGATCACAAATTCAAGATCAATATCTGTCTTAAACTAATTAAGACAAATCAAATATAATACCATTTGTCTATCTCCAAATAAAATAAAATATAATACCATTTGTTTTTATAAGAATGCATAGTCTTATATACATAAGTGGTTGTAACCAATAACAAAAAAAAAATATATATATACAAAGTAGTATGTATTTGACTCGTCTGAAGCTTAAAACGAATAGTGTCGTCTTAAGAGAGACTTACTGATTGAATAAGTTTTTGGCATACGCGATAACATTAAATTGCTAAATAATTAAATGTAACTCCTAGCGTGTCACATAGCATTACCATTAAAAATATTTGATGCGAAATTACGAATCGTGCCAATAATAAAGCTTTATTCCATACTTTTAAATTATAATGGATTATTTAATGAGAATACTCCAAACTATTGGGGTGCTTCTCAAAATACTCCAAACTTTATTTTAACTACCATTATACCCAACTATTCCACCCTTTATCTTTCAAGAGAATTGCCCCTTAAATAACCTGTAAAAACAGGTAAAAACAAGTGTTCGCCTACATTCTTCATCTTCTTCATCAAGCCATCATGCTTCTTTTTCCCAAATGCACCCCTGACTTTGTAAAACGCCACTCACCTTCCATTTTCTTCCCCTAAGCTACCATTCACCATTAAAAAACCACAATTCTTCATCCCCATACTATATTCATTTAGCTCCACAAATAACTACACAAACTTGAACAACCCAACAAAAAATAAAGCCTTTGTTTCATATAAAAACTAAAGATGAAAGAAAATGATTAAGAAACAACAGAATCAAAGAGTTGAGCATAAAAGCCCACATCTACGAAAATATAGAGAAACTTTATTGGATCTTGCAACAATCTTGAGAAGAACAATCACCAATCTTGCAGCTTTTTATGTTACAATTGACAATAATCAACAATTTGATGCAAGAATAATCCCGCTCCTAGTGCCGAATCAATTTGATTCCTTATTGCTTTGATAAGAACAAGTAACAATTTTGTATTTTTTATGTTAGAATCTAGCAAAGTTTTAAACCCAAAGTTTGCATCTTTTCATTTGGTTTTTATTAGATCTAAGGAATATGATGGTGGCGGAGTTGTTGTTTACATAAAATGTGGAAACTTTGTTTGCTTTTAAAAAATTTGTGAATGAAAAAAACGAGGGATGAAAAATAAAGAGTTGAACATTAAGTATTTGTGAATATGAATTTGTGAAGTTTTTTGAGTTTGATTGATGTGTGGGTGCTCTGTAATTTAGATAGAGAAATGATGACTGTGGTTATTTGTGATTGTAAAGGATGATGATCTGGTGGACAAAGGTTAGAGAAGGTATGAGTAACTTGCTAAAGAGGTAGCCGGTCATTGAGTGTATTATGAGAAGGGAAGGTCAATTGTATGGTATATTGTGAGTTAAATTAAAGTTTAGAGTAATTTAAGAAGACTGCTTATAGTTTGGAGTATACTCATTAAATAATCCAATTATAATTAGGAATTTAAGAATCTTGGCAAATATCACAAATTCTTATTGTAGACGGTACTATTCGTCTACTATCCTTCTAAAGCTGAAGATGGATACTATCCATCTACAATGAGAATTTGTGTATTTAGTCTGTCTCATTGTAAACGGCCACTATCCGTCTAAAGCTGAAGACGGACAGTGACCCTCTCACACAATGCAAATGAGTAGCCTGGGCAAGTGGGGTTTTTCATTTCTCACCCAGTTGCACTATCCACTTACATTTTGTGATAGGAAAACTATAAACTTTTAGATTATAGTTTTTATGTGGTTTTCGAACATGTGTACAATAAACACATATAAGATATATTAAGAAAGGATTTGTGACATTAATTCACTTAACTAGATAATTATGAGTTTATATTTCAATTTCTCATGCTATATTGTTACAAATTCATCCTTAATTAGATTTAACATGACATTGTTCTTTTGAGCTTAAAGTCACCCCATTTAATTTCAGTTCAGTTCCTATAAGTTCAGTTCAGTTCAGTTTTTATAAGTTAAATTCATCTCTTATAAGTTCAGTTCAATTTAGTATAAGTTCAGTTCAATTCAGTTCAATTCCTATAAGTTCAGTTCAACTCTTATAAGTTTAGTTTAGACAAGTTCATACAACTTATATTAACTATAAATTCATACCCGTTTTTTTAATATTGACGAACTGAAAAAAAAATAGTACGGTTTTCATTTAAATCAATGCAAAAAAATCCAATATTAAAATTATCCTATTCACATTATCCTTAAAAAAAAAGAAATAACCCTTATAATTTGGTTATTCTAAACTTCCTACCCATTAATTATTCACAAGTTCACCTATCTCATTAATATTTGTACTCTTACTAGTTGGTTGCATCGCGCGCTTCGCGTGGTCCCCCAAGATATTTTAATCGTTTACGTTTCATGTGTTAACGTACTTTTTTGGGTCCGATTGTACATACATGTGGAGTGCCACTCACAATGAAACTATTGTTGTTGTATTATTTGATGGTTGAATTGATTGCAAACAAAATTACAAACACTCGTAAATTATTCGTATAACTCTGGCAAGAGGGTGAATATCAGAATATAACTACGCCTTTTGCTTGGATAGTTAATTGTTGAAGAACACAATTACATGGAATACATAAGACATTAGTAGTATGTCGTAGCTTGTGAAGTAACGAAAACACATATATATCCGACTTGGTCCAACTACACATAACTCTAATAGTAAATTCAAAATATTTTGACTCAAAATGTAGGCTTATGAACACACACCACCCAAATAAACCTTTTTTAGGTAAACCATAAGACATTAGAATTATGTCTTAACTCCGGAAGTGTCATAAACATATAACATTGACGTAGTTCAACTACACATAATTTTTGAACTCGTTTTTCAGAGAATACATATCCTGCTTTACTACAAAATGGAACTACGAGCGATGCACTACATACCATAGTTATGAAGGTAAACTATGTAACATATAAGGATGGTCTTCTTATATGGGTACCATAATTAGGAACAACATCATTCCATTCCTTGGGAAATTTTTAGTATTATTAAGGATGCAAAATTAGACCTTCATTTATTCGATGAAGTGATAATCAAACATTGCTTCCGTAAAACCAACAAAGTTGCTGACTTTATGGCTTCTATTGGACATTCATGTCCTTCTCCTTCGAGGTGGTTTGAAAGCCGGTGGCTTCAACTTACCTCCCTCATTCGAAAGGATGAGATAGGTTGGTCATATCCTAGAGGATCAATCTAGTTCTTATCTTATCCAAAATAAAAATTCATTCCATAAATATGTTTAGACATTCCTTGGGTACAGTTCAATGAGGACATTTTCTTAGTCATATGCATTATTCGTGTGTATTTTATCATTTCAGATATGTGATCTTACAGAACGAAGATATTAATAACGACGTGTTTTTATCCTTTTCAAATTTCCCGAGCGAAGATTGTTTGATGACACAATAAGGAGGCTTTCAATTATTTGGTATTATATATTAAAATAAGAAAATGATTGAAGGTATATATTAAATCATTAACAAATTTGACTAAACCTTACCACTTAATACAGAACGATTTGTTGAATGCAATTTTCTCAACAGAAATGTGTGATTAGGTTATTTGCATGATTAAATTTATCCAATTTTTAAGTTAAAACGATGATTCCCTTTTCAACAAAAATCCATGTATCACCGGAGTTTTCATATGCTTTTTCAATACTACTATACTTGGGTGCTCTACTTAGGCGTTGTGGTAGTCCTTTGTTCCTGTTATCCTGTATTCTTTTTCACGTTATCTTGGTTTTTCGAGAAATCTTGTATAAATATAATCACTGTATAATATTTTTGGTCCAATAGCTGTCTAAAATATATACATTTTCCTAAAGAACTCCACTAACCATGAAGTTCGTTTTTACTTCGTTTTTGCCCAAATATATATATATAAAACCATAAAAACAATGGCAAAAAGGAATGAAACAAATCAAATCCAGATTGGTAAAAACTAAACAGGATGACTAAACAATATGCAGCCGGAGTAACTCCAGGCTGATCTTGTGGATGGTAATATCAAATAGTAGTTGTCTCAATAGCCAAGGATGGTTAAAGAACCATTTCCAGATGAAAGATCTGGGTGAGGCACAACGCATATTGGGAATCCGTATCTATCGAGATAGATCACGACGGAT
>VHZZ01005694.1:34105-58572 GCA_009801015.1 Silene noctiflora
TCAGAAATTAGGGTTCTAACAACATATTAAAAGACTCGATCGAAGACTTACCTTTAAAAATACGATCTTACGATGCGTAAAAACCCCAACAAATGATTAGATACGCGTCGCGGAAGAGAATAATCAGAAGGAGGAGCAATAACGATGTTTAGGTTTTGTTTAGAAAGCGAAATAATGAATTACTGCTTCTCGTTCTAATATTTATACTTCCCGCTAAAAACCTGATACGAACCGGACACTCGGTCAAGTACACGACACTTGACCGAGTAAGCGACACTCGACCGAGTGCAGTGCACTCGACCGAGTGCAGGCCACTCGACCGAGTTTTCCCACTTCCAGAACACTGACAGACTGACACCACTGGGCACTCGGTCGAGTACCCTGTACTCTACCGAGTGTCCCTATACTAAAAATACCGAGTATNTTCCAGAACACTGACAGACTGACACCACTGGGCACTCGGTCGAGTACCCTGTACTCTACCGAGTGTCCCTATACTAAAAATACCGAGTATTACAGCTTCGGCTTGCCATTGGGAATCGGAAAGCCTATTTTGATCGGCAATATTGTCGTTTGATGAATCAGAATTGGAGTTTGACTCAGACATTGTAATAGTGTTTTTGTGAGAGTCATTTGAAAGAAGAAAAATGTGAGAGTGATTTTATTCAACAACTATATGGGGTATATATAAGCTTTTTATGTCCAATGACTATATTTAATTGAATAGCTATAATTAATCCAACGACTGTATTTCTAATCGAATGGCTATACTCAATTCAACGACTATATTTGTAATCGAATGGCTGAAATTAATGCGACGGCTATATTTCTAATCTAATGGTTAAAATTAATGCAAAGGCTTTATTTGTAATCAAACGACTATAATTAATGTAAAGACTTTATTTGAAATTTTAGTTGACGGTTTTATTGAAATATTAAAACCAAATGTTACGATATATCGATCCATCTAAGGACTTTCTTTGAAATATTTGTTGATAGTTTTATTTGAAATATTAAATTCAAATGTTACGATATATCGATTCTATTAACGAACGTATTTGAAATATTATTAGTATTTGACGATATACTAAATAGACGATATACTCCGTATAACTCGAAACAAATATACCAAATATATTAACGAACGTATTTAAAATATATCCAAGTGTTACGAACGTATAGCTCGAAACAAATATACCAAATAGACGATATACTCCGTATTTGACGATTCACATTCATTATTTCGATTCATTCCATCCAAAAGCTACAGTCGTTCCTCATTCTTTCTCCCTATCTCAATCGCTATAGTCATTCCTCATTCTTTCACCCTATCTCAATCGCTACAGCCGTTCCTCATTCTTTCTCAATCGCTATTCATCCAAAATTCTTCATTTCATCAAATAAACCTAGATCATTCATCATAAATCAACTGCATAAACCTATTTTGATTTTGATTAAGCAAAAATCAACCAAATAAAGATCATTTCTTTAAACCAAAATCATTTATTTCGCCAGGTTTCGATCCTTCATTTCAACTGGGTTTCAGATCATTCATAGCTAGATCAATCATAAACCAAAACCCATAGTTCAATCATTCGTAACTCGATTAAATTAACCCCAAAAATCGAGTGATTATAGTCTGCGATTTGGGTTTATTTCGATTACTAAACCTGCGATTTAGGTTTTATTTTTTTCATTCATGCGAGTTGGAATTTCATTCATTCGTCATCGATTTGGAATCATTCGTTTCAATCATGCATGTACATTCTTGTTATTTATGTTATTGATGATTTGGATTATTTGGGATTTCTGATTATTTTTTTGATCGGGGATGTTAGTTTGACTTATAACACCCCGGCCTAAACCCTGGGTCGGGAGCGGTCACTCAAGGTAGCTCGTCAGGCAGTGTACATGGCTCACAGATCAACATGAGTCCTTTCCAGCGCATTTTGTCCACACTCAGGCGCATCCCGAGAACCTTTCCAGAAGGTCGCCCATCCTAAGACTACTCCCAACCAAGCACGCTTAACTATGGAGTTCTTTTGCATAGATAACCAGAAAAAAAATGCATTTGGTTGATATGAGTAGTACTTTCACTCCTTTTAAGCACTAGTCAGATTTTAAGCCTATCAATAGACCCCTTTAAGGGGTACCCCACCCGAATAACGTCGTCGGTTCAGTGGAGTATTACATGACTGATCATTGTTGAGGATCTGAATATTTTTGTAATTATTTACTGAAATCGATGTTATTTTGACTGTAAAATCGACTTATTTCTGATTATTTTTTTGATTGGGGATGTTAGTTAATCGACTTAGTTTGACTCTAAAATCGGCTTAGTTTTTTAATTATTTTGACTGTAAATAATTCTGAAAATCTGGTTCAAATCGGGTTAGTTCATCATGCCGAATATTGATGATTAATAATTCAACCAACAATAAAAACAGAAAATAAAAACAGATTTAATAAACTAAATATCAAACATATATTTGTCGATTAGCTTGTCGTTCATTTCTTGATCTTTCGGGTTCAAATTTTGTTGCGAGAGCAATGTGTTCAGCCAACCCATCTCCATTTTTGTTTTCATTTTTTGAGCTCTAATTTGTTCAATTTCCAAATCTGCTGCAATCCTTTTTTGCCGAAAATCATTTTGCTCTTTCGTAGTGAGTTTATTTCCGTCAATAATTGAAATATCATCCGCACTAAACATAGAGTCGAGCACAACCACATGTGCTTTGTCATTCCGCTTCTTTTTAGCTGTCTCCCGTCCTTCGGGTCGGTCGTTTGCGTCGACATAAAGACTAAACGCGGTTGGGAATTAACACTAGATGAGTTCCGACATTAACACTAGACGGGGTCTCGACATTTATACTAGAAGGGCTAGAATCCATTTCCGACCTTGACCTTTTTGAACCCGACATAGAGTTTCCAGTGAGCTCAAATTGATGTTTTTGTGAGCTCCACTTAGGGTAACAAAATCGTTACCATTGTTTGACTTACGAAACAATTTATGAGCTAATTATATGTCGTCTTCGATATTAGTACCGCTTGCCGGTGGTCGATTTAAAACTTGTGTATAACAACCAACCCATTTGCTCACTGCGCAATTGAGTCGTTTATAGCGACTTTTCATTCCCTCGATACTCCTAATCCCAAGTTTATTTTGATTTTGATTTTCCGTACGACTTTTTTCATACAACTCAAATACATCATTCCATCTTGGTTCTTTGGTTTTTTCCAAGTATTTAGTTGGTGCTAATATAATCCAAGCCGACATAAGAGCTTCATCCTCCTTTTCGGTCCAATTTCGATCATCCACTTTGAAATTGGATTGACTTTTTGTGGATGCTAACGATTTATTTGATTTTTTTGTACAAAAAAGGAGGATTTCTGATACAAAATCTTGAGTTTGAAGCTGGGACAACAAGATTTGATTTCCAAAAACATTGATATTTTAATTATTTTAGCTACCCGAAAGTAATTCCGTAAAAGTAGGAATTGGAGTACTTTGATTTAAATCGAAATTTTGAGAGTCTTGATATGTTGAATAATCGTCAATAGCATAACTTGAATAATCAAACTCGTTTAAATCCATAATATATATGAAAATTGAGAATTTTATAAGTGTTTGAGTTATATTTTTTTTATATTTGTAATTATTTTAGGTAGAAGATTAAAAATAAATTACTGGTTTGCATTTTACTTCTACTTTTATAGTGTTTTTTTTATTACACATTTAATATTGTGGTTGTAGGGTAGGGGTTGAGAAAATTATAGATGAAGAAATTAAAGAGAAAGTTGGGGAAGGGAAGCAGAGAAGCAGAGTAGAGAAGTAGAAAAGGACGAAGAAAGGAGAAAATTAGCTGTGGATTGCTGTCACACGTTTTGACAGTCATCTTGTATTTTTTTTTTTGTTTTTTTTAATGTTGTAAACCAATAGAAATACGACATATGGAAGGTCACCAACATTCAGCAATGTCTCAACTCAGGGTCACCAATTGCCCCTATCTAGTTCAAGGTCATCGAAAACAACATCTTAAAACTACTTAATTATGTCATTAGCATGACGGTGACCTTACTTGGGCAATGGACATGGTCTAAGCCGACCCATAATAAATCTAAATGATCCGATGGTATCACTCTAAAAATAAATAAATAACCTCTGAAAAAGGGTAATAGGCAAATGGACATTGTAAAAAAGAAAATGAGGCAAATCGATGGGCGAAAGACATATTCACCGTTCACCTTGGTTGGTCCATGTTACCTACTTGCAAAATGGCAATACACAATTACACATACACGCATCTTTCAGACCAACCAGTCCAAAAATCTCATCAAATTATTTCTACTCTTTAACGACAAAACCAAAAACAAAGCTTTTTGTCTTGTCTTTTACACTTCCAAACAACAAACCCAGAATCATCTTCTGCAACTAGCATTTTTATTTTAATTTTATCCCCAAATTCATCTCTTATTTAATTTAATTTAATTTAATTTAATTACTTTATTATTGTTGTGTTCTTCTGTACTGCTGCCTTTCAAACTCCACTCAGATGCAAAAACCCAATTTCCCAGTTTACCCTTCGTTTTCCCCATTATTACCAGCATTTTATCGTCATCGCCGTCGCCGTCATTACCTCGATCGGATGATTAACGGTTCATGTAACTCCGCGTCACTGTTTGATCGGCCTGTATGTGTGAGGCTGAGATTCTAGGGTTTCTGATTTAGTAAATGCTTGCGGTTCAGCTTCTTTTGCTGGTTGCCATGCTTGTTTTCACTGTAATTGTGCGCTGGACTTTGAAGAATGAGGATTCGAAAAAGGCGGAGGTTCAACAGGTTTTATTTATGGTGTCGGAAGAGTCTGTAGTGACGGAGGTTGATGATTTTAAGGAGTATAAATCGTCATTGTCGCCTTCTTCTTTTCAAATGTATGATGATAACCCGCGGGGTTTTTTGACGGCGGTGCCATCTCCGCCACCGTATGAGTGTGCTGTGTGCTGTGCTTTTACGTCTACACGATGTTCTCGGTGCAAGGCTGTTCGTTACTGGTACATTCCTCTATTCCTCATGATCTTGCTCTGCAATACTCCGTATTTCGTTTGATTTGATTTGATTTGATTTGATTGATTCGCTTGAGCTCGTGCTATTAGTTTATTGGAATGTATTTAACACTAATGGGACATTGCATTTCACTATACGGTACTTTAGTCTATTCTGCTATGTTCTTTTATTTAGAAAGTTTGCGAATGTTCAATTTTGAATGAAACTTTAGAAATGAATTGAATTGGAGAATCCAAAGTTTTGTTGGAGACTAAGGATGTGTGGGTAAAAATTTGGAGGGAACGTTAGGGGAGGGGATGGAGGGGAAATGAAGGGTAGGTAAGCAAAGCAGAGAGCTTTTCCTATAAACCTTTCTTATTGTAGAAGGATTTTGACTAGGCTTGACAGAGGATGTCCATACTGAATTGTGTGTTCAGGCCTTTTGGTATTTAGGTGGCGACGGGAATGGAGTGGGGAGTCATAGGGGGGTGGTCTGGTTTGAAAGAGGAGGCCAAAGTGGAGGTTCCAACTCCATTGCCAAAACATTGAGGGTTCTGTTGAGCCTCCTTCACCTAAGTAGTGCTTTCATCCCCGTAGTCCACTTTAGTCGGAGCTAAAATGTGTTTTACCCACCAAAACATCACTATCTCTAGTGACATGTTGGCATGCCCAATTTTAAAGATTGGGGGATGTGGTCCATGCGGGGTTTTGTAGCGTGAATCGGTGATTCTAAGAAGATCTGAAATCTAATTTTTCACGAGCCATTGAACATATGTGCCTTGCAGCCACTTGCATTGAGGGTTGGGTGGTCACCGCTAATATCCTACGACTTAACCAAGAAGGTTTACCCCCCCACCTGCAATGCGTGATGTCAGTTTGGTGGTCATACATTGTAAGTGATTTGCTAAGACAAAGGGTAGGTTTAGAGTTAAGACTTCAGAGGCGATAAGTTAGCGTGTCTTGTACCAATTGTAGTGCATGAACATTACAATTGTGATGTATGTATTGCTACAAAATGAAATAGTTAGCTTAGATTCGGGCAAAACATCGAACCACTTGGTGTCCGGATAGATTCTGACTTCTTATTCACTCCTCGAAAGGTTTTTTTGAACAATAATTTCTGATTTATCCTCTTGGAATTGCCACAGTTGAAGAACTCCTTGGATGTTGCTAGATAAGCCGAAGTATGAATCGAATTCTTCAAGGCTCATCCGATGATTATTATCGAATATTGATCCTTAGTATATTCTGGTGCAAAAGTAGCAAATAATTCACACGCAAAGATGGGATAAGTCTCGTTGTTTGCTTCAAAAAGTTGTTTAATACCAATTCAGTTACATAATTCAGCCACTTCCTTAGTGACACCCATATGACGTATTGTCTTGACCCAAGTTTGTTGAGGAAACTTCGTTTATATAAAAGCTTTTGAGAACTCAAGATTTGAAACAACTTGGTGGGTTTGCGGGGAGGAGGTAGTCTGATTATGTGGCCATATTAGTATTAAACGATTTTCCTAAGCAAACAACGAGACTTATCCTGTCCCACAATCTTAGACCTACCATTCGTTTTAGCAGAGCATTTTGAAAGTCACCAAACCCCCGTCATACCTTTGAATGCGGGGGAATGGTTATCTTTCTTGCTTGGTCGTTGAACTATTCCCTTGAGACTTCCAAACCTCATTAGATCTATATTTATCGAGCTTGTAAATTTGGACATGCTAAAGTGTGAAGGGGAATTCACTGGTGATGTTTAGGTGCTGGCAGAACACAGTTTAAGCCTGAGTGAAGTTTTGATTAGTGGGATGAAAACGATGATGATGAGGGGAAGGAGGTTCAATAAAAGGCCACCGCTTTCTGGATGTGGGCGGGACCTCCATTTCGGCCCCTCATATCCGCCCCATGGTATACACTTTGACCCCCTCTTTCAAACCGAGCCTTTACCACATCATCTACTACTAGCCTAATCCTTGAGTTATTAAAGTATATGTACGATTTGACATGCTTTTATAGATATAGAGTAAAGTTTTCTATTGCTGAGTCCACTTTGGTATAGCCTTTGTGCATAAGGTAGAGTAAGTGCAGCAGATTTGTACTTCCTATTGAGGGGAAAATGAGGCTAACAAATTGCAAATTTCTCATATAGTACCCTCTCCATGTGCATAAATCTTGTTAGGACAAGATCAATACTATTAAGGAAATTTTAATTGGAAACTAAAATGACCAGTTTAGCACCCTTGAAGTCCCAATTGCAACTTCAAAAGTATTCACATAGCTAGTATCTTATTGGGAGATACAATAGATCTACTTGGACGGAAGTGTTGGAAAGCTAGGCTAATTTTTGTCCTGAATTCGTAAAAAGGGCATATATGTAGACAAGAGCATGTGAGATACTGATTTGTTCTAAATAGCAGTTATATATGAATATAGGGAATATTTTTATGGGCTAACACTGAATAGTGTTTGAAATGGCACCTTCCTTGCTCTCTCATCAGGGTCAGGCCACCTCTCCTTGTTATATTTCTCTCACACATCACCATAATTACTCTATTTTTATATCACCCTCGATTTGAGGTTTAAAGATTTCGATTTGAGGTCTGGAATTCTGAGGGTGGGAAGGATTTTTGCGAATTTGAGGATGGGGAGAAGCTATGAGACAATTTCAAATGTGGGCCAAGGGTAGGATTGGGATATATTCAAGGCTGTGGTGAAAGGGCAAGGGGTTTAAGATTTATGTGCAATAGTTGAGAGAGTTTGAGAGCTGTGTTTAAGAGGTCAACAAGGGTTAGTTGCATGTGGTCATTGGTGGTCTGATGGGATTGAAAGTGGTCGTCAGTGACGATGTGGTTGTGATGGTCGTTGGAGGTTACTTCTTCGATGGTAGGGGTGGGGATGGGTGTGGAAGAGGTATTTATGGCGAGGTAGGTTGTTCGGGTTGCTGAATGGTATTGGTGATGATTAGCAAAGAGTTTGCTAAGCATCACCAATACCATTCAAATATGATACACTCCCCTCACCTAATATTATATGTTTTTGTTTGTCATTTTTAACGATCCAAATTTTTTGTAAATGTGCTAATTTGATTTTGTCTTATCTTTTAGTCATGGAAAATATATTATGTGCAAGAAATCAGAGCATATTCAGTAAATGTTGGAGATATGCTATAAGCCAATATTTTGCTCTTGGAAGAATATTTTTAGGAAAGCGTATTAGCTTTATTTCCTAGAGCTTAGAGCATCCATAGCCAAGAGGGACAAGGGTCTCTACGAAGCGATGAGGGGCGAGGGACTCACAGAACCGTGAAAATGGATGCTTAATGAGTAAAGGAGAAAGCCGAGTCTTTTGGCTAGTCAGATTATAAGGGATGCTTGTAGGCCCCATCACAACGTTTGGGGTTTTCATCGTCTGTACTTACAATTTTACTGTGAAGGATGATTGAATTACTGAAAGCACGTAGATAGAATTCATAGAAACATCGATATATGCCTAAATCAAGCACCCATGTGGCATTAAATAAGTCCTAGTGTGCTTAAGAGTGGTGTTGATAAGCTCAATCCATGTCGACTAGGTGGTCCCTCATGGTGGTTTTTAAGGCTATAATGCACATTTGAGACAACTTTATGAGACGCTCGTTCGATATCAATTGAAAATTTTAAGAACTCATTGGATATGATGACGACAATTTATCTGATAAATATTAAACTGGTTTATCATGCCATCTTCTACATCCCATTAGATGGGGAATCTGAGTCAAAAGCTTTTAGACTGCTAAACTGGGAAACCATATGGTAGTAATGTAGTTTTTAAGTGTCTATGTGTGAGGTCCTGAAGTGTTCACAAAAGTACCTCTTTCTGAAACAGTTGCATGAAATGGTCTTGAAATTCATAACTTTGAAGTTAATAACCTGTCCAATAGCTTCATAGAGTATTGTATCAGATTGTTTGAAAGCAATCTAGGGGTTATTAACTTCTCATATAACTTAATAATAAAATATAGTATATAATTATGAAATTCTAAAAATTAGTCTACAAGTGGAGGTTTAGAAGCTTATGTTATTTCAAGACCGAAGTAACCTTGTAAGCCAAAATTTTATGGATAACACGTATGGAACTGTCTTATGGAGCATGTTGTGAGAATCGATCAAAAATTGACAAGAAACATCTTGTTGATTAGGCTAAGCCAATCATGGTGGAAATGTAGGTTGCATATTGAAAACTTATCCGAGAAGGAAATGGGAAATTGGCTTAGATGTACCAAAATGGAATGAGGAATGTGTTAACTACTGGCCGTGAAAATGTGAAATATTGTCAATAGGGGTTATATAAGGCCTTGAAACTATAATTGTAGTGACGAATGTAATGCTCAGAAATTGGCGAGGAGCAGTTAGTTATGATGGTATCCTTTTGACAAAAACAATAATGAAGTTATGGTGATTATTTAAGAGACTTCATTTCAGCAGTGAACATCAGGCTTACTGTATACACCAATATTCTACTATTGTAAGAATCTTTTAACTAGGAACACATATTAGCTTTTTTCCCATTGCTTGGAGAATCCAGTCATCGACGACCATGCGGTATGAGGGGCTCTACGAAGAGATGAGGGTCTTTTACACACCCACGAGAAAGGAGGATCCGTCTCAACATTCGGACTTTTTTTGTTGATTGTAGTTGTATAAATTATACCAAAATATTTCCTTTTTTTCCCTCTATGAAAAATGCCTATGTTAACATCATCTGATTTATTTTCTTTGAGTGAGAAAATTGCATCAGGAAGATAGAAGTAGGGAGTTTTTGGTGTGATTATTAAGAAAAACAAACACGAAGTGGATGAGTGCTAAATAATGAAAGAGGGTGGGACAAGATGAGACTATAATTTTTGTGGATGTCTTAATAGTTAATATCAATTGTTATGATGCTATTTTGGGGACCTCAAGCCCTTGCTATATTTGCCTAAGGTTTGGGTTGACAATGAGAACTCCGTTGGCCTCTCGTCACTCAAACTTGGTTCTACTCCCTCCGTCTCTTTTATTCTTTCCCTCTTTGAGTTTGATTAATAGGGTGGAGGTATTATTTTTTTTCCGAGGTTCTCTTTGGTGTTTTGAGATCTTGTTAGTAGTTTTTGACACTGCTTTAATTGACTTTTGTAATTTCATGCTGTTTCATGTTCAATGAAGTTCTAGTAAATGCCAAATAATGCACTGGAGACAAGGTCATAAGTATGATTGCCATCCTTCAGCCATCAATGAAAATATAGAAACTTCTGAGCAATATGAGACAAATGGCTCTGATTCTGCTGGAAGTGTGCAGAAGTCCACTAAGGGCAATGTTGGTCAGACGCACTACGATATTTCTGATTCTGATAATATGATGCCCCATCTATCAACTGTGACAAATGCCCCTGTGGACCTCGACTCTAGATCAAGTCATTCTGGTGAACACGAGAGCCCTGATCTGGATTATAATAGCCCTACTATGGGTCAAAGAAAAGGGAAGAGTAATATCGGGGATCTAACCACTTCATCTGGCGTGGTCTCCCCTTGTTTGGTGCGTTCAATAAAGAAGCCGAACAGAGAGCAACCGATGAATTCTGACAGAAGGAGATCCAGGGCCTCAAAAATAGAAATTTCATCAGTAAAAAAGAATACCAATGCTTCAGAAGGATCCAGCTTAAATGATGTACATAATCTTGAATTAAAAGAGGATATGGATGTTGATCATCTTATACCAAACGAGGGTCAGGAATCTTCACAGAGCAGCATGCTCAATGTTGTGAAATCATTTCCTGGCACAGATTCTGGTACTAGTTCGCTCCAGTTAAGGAGCAGAAGTAGCTCAAGCCGCTTGCCACATCTTGGCCTCAAATCCTCTCTTCAGAAAGTCGTGCATACTTTCAAGGCCTCACATCACAAGAAGCCCCCTCATCACAATAGTTTGCATGAATCTTCAGAGAACCGTACCCACAAGGTCCTTTCTAGTTTCACTTTCTTTTCCTGCGAATAAGCTTATGCCTTCACTACTAGTAAAACATGTGTTTTTGAAAATTTTCAGGCAATATTTCATTATGGTATCTTCTTGAAATTGTATTCTTGCAATGAAGTAGAATTGAAGCCCTTCGGTCTTATAAACTGTGGTAACAGGTACGTATCTTTAAAGTCTTCTACTTATGTGGAAAAAACATAGACACATCATGTGTGGTAGTCTCAACTGATTTGGGGAAGAGTGCCTACGTCTTGGCATCTCCAGCTCTTGTTAGGTCTGTCGGTCACACTAGGGTTACATTTGGTAAGATGTAATTACCATTGTAATGCAATAATTTATTTAATTGAGATTAGGAGGAACATGGAGAAGAACGAGTGAAAGCAAAAGTAGTAAAAGTTGAATTGATTGACTATCTTCATATATTGTAGTTTTAAGTTATGTAGACCTCTCTTCCGTTCATCTCTTTCAAGTAGGGTCTACTAGATTACATTTGTGATTGCACCCTTCCAGGCACTGGTGTATTTTGTAGTTCCTTAGATTAGTTGGTCTGGGTTAGGGTCTTTGAGAACAACTGGAAGACTGAAGTACTGTACAATGTATTACAATTACCTTAACCAGAGAGTAAAATCTTTCTTTCTCAATGTATGTACACCACTCGCTAAATAGAATCAGATTACCTCTTAATTACGTTCCAGCTCTATCTAAAGTCGCCCAGTTTTTACCAATGGCTCTCGTGATATTTTGCACTTTGCAGCTGTTACGCAAATGCCGTACTCCAATGCCTTGCGTATACTCGGCCTTTGACCTTATATCTTCTTCAAGGACTTCACTCAAAAGAATGTAAGTATCTCATCTCAAAGGACTTCACTCAAAAGAATGTAAACATTTTGGACTACACAGCAATTATTTGATGGGTTTTCCTTCGCTTTTCAATATGTTATTTCAGGTTGGAAGGAGGAATGGTGTTTTATTTGTGAGTTTGAACATCTTATCCGAAAAGCAAAGGAAGGCTACACTCCGCTGTCCCCAATCCGTATACTTTCAAACATTAGCCATCTTGGTCATGGAAGAGAAGAAGACGCTCACGAGTTTTTGAGGTGAGAAAGTGGTTTCCAAGATTTTCTGATTCTGTCTACGTATCTGAGTTGGATAGTAACGGAAGTGTATTTAACGGTTAAAGTTACTGAGGTGGCAGGTATGCTGTTGATACTATGCAGTCTGTTTGCGTCCAGCTTGCTGGATCTGTAGGTCCAGTGGTAGAGGATGCTACTCTCGTTAGCATGACATTTGGAGGTTATCTCCATTCTAAGGTCTGGTAACTACTGTTGATCTATGGGCTCTACTGCGCTCTCTAATCTCTATTATGTTGAAATGTTTGCTAGTACCATACTTAAAGCTTTCAATTTTAATTTCCAGATTAAGTGTATGAAATGCCACAACAAATCCGAGATGTATGAGAGAATGCTGGATCTGACTGTAGAGATAGATGGGGACATCAGATCTCTTGAACAAGCGCTAAGACGATTTACAGCATCTGAAATTTTGGAGGGGAAAAACAAGTACCACTGTAGCAGGTTGTCGATTGTTGCTATGCCTTCTTTTGGGGCCATCAGTTTTGAGTTTATCGGCTAGACATTTATGTGTATTCTTTCTTCTACTATGCGCTATGCTTATTCTCCTATTTTTACATTTTCTTTTGTTATTCTATTCAACGACAGATGTAAATCATATGAGAAAGCAAAGAAGAAGCTGTCTGTTTTTCAAGCACCTAACATTCTTACAATTGCGCTGAAGCGATTTCAGGTGCTTGTCTTACTTTATCAAATGTTGCTTTCTTACTGCGTTTTTTTATGATCCCTACTTATTTTCTTATTATGCATTTGCAGGCTGGTACTTTAACAAAGTTAAATAAGCTTGTACAGTTTCCGCAGAATTTGGACATGACACCTTTTATGAGTCGTTCAAGCGATGGGCACCCTCGGTACAAACTTTATGGAGTGGTGGTCCATCTGGATGTCAAGAGTGCTGCATTCTGTGGTCATTACGTGTGTTATGTGAAGAATTACCATGAAGAGTGGTTCAAGATTGACGACAGTGTGGTATGTCTCATCTTTCCTTCTTCACTGTAAATATAAGGAACCTTGCTTCATAAGTTTCAATTCTTGTTTATATTTGGCTCCTTTCATATGTTGCTTGTTTGCGGTTTTAGTGTGAGAGATATTGGGTAACTTGATTGTTTAATTCTTCAGTTTCATTGAAAATCGTACCTTCTAATATGAACTACGTTAATTAAATAATGGAGTTTACTGCAGGTTAGTAGGGTGGACTTGGAGAGCGTGTTATCAGAAGAGGCATATATTCTTCTTTATGCAAGGTATGCACGCTCTAGGTGTATAATTTAAGAACACCGTTCTTTGTAAGTTTTTAAAATTTTAGGGGCTTGAATATGGAACCAAACTCTGAAAACTTTTGAATGAAGGATACTACTTTGGTAGATCTGACATCAAGTTATTTTCTCCAGGCAAAATCCAAGACCCACAGCTTCATTAAGGGATGACTCTGATGGGAAGCTTCATGATGCTTACCTTCGCGCTGTTCCTGCACGAGGCAGTGACAAATCGGGCATACCAATGGCTAGACATACGTCTTCTGATCCTTTGGCGATGCAACATCAGTCAAGTAGGAAGGGTTATGCAAAGGATTCACCTTATTTAGAGGACTGGGTGACTCATTCCGTTGAAAGTATTCCTCGAGTGGACTCATCAAGTGAAGCGTCTTCTATGTTCAGTCACTCAGAACTAGGTACATGCAGTACCCCAAGCACCAAAGAGTCGGCTAGTGTTGAAGATTTCACGGATTATCTATTTTCATCTGGCGGATGAGTTTTGTCAGCTAATCCATCTGAACATATATTAGTGTTAGGCCTAACTGACCAGATGACTTTGGCTAACTTATTCGTTACTTATTCAGGGTCTGCCGATTACCAGTAGACCACGTTAAGCTCAAGTGTTTTATCCAGATTGAGCTTGACTCAAATGAGAGTAAGGAGATTTGTTGTTGTATAGGTAGAATAGAGCCTAGAGAGCCTTTGATTCCTCCACATTAAGAATATCCTCCTTTGTAGCGAGGGCTATTTGTATTCTATTGTATTCTGAAATTTGCCGTTAATTATATTGAAGCACAAAACGTCACTCGAAATCATTTATTAACGATCGTCGTGACACCTGAGATAACATCCATTTGTCGTCTGTCTCTTTTTTGGTGGTTTCCGTGCATGCATGGATCGGGGGAAATGTTTCCCCCTCCCCTTGTCCCCTTCCCCCATCTCCCCTGGCAAAGTAGTTTGATCTATCTCCTTGTCGTTGAGATAGATCTTGATGATGGCATTTTTGTCTTTGGGTCTTGGTTTTGAGTTAGGTCTGTTCTAATGGTACTTGGGTCGATATGGCGTTCCCCTTCCCCTCGCCCCTTCCCCTGCCTATCGGTTTTGTGTCATTGTCTGCCTAGTGGTTATGTTGTTTCGCTTTCATCTTTTGCTTTGTTGCATGCATGTGTGTCTCCGGCGTTTTCGAGTCCGTCGCTGTTTGAGTCTTTGGGACATGTAGTGTTGGCAGCGCCTACTCTGGTTGTGTGGTTAATGATGGTTTTGGGTCCTTTGCTAGTCTTCATGGTGGGTGTCGGGTCCCTTTTCTATCTTTTTGGATTAGTGAGTTTGGGCGTAGTTGATTTTAATTTGTTTGTTGTGGTTTTGAGTTGGCTTGAGTTGGGTTTTTGGCGCGGTCGGATGATTTGGAGGTGGTGGTTCAGTTTTAATTAATGTCATCCTTTACGTCTTGCTTTTATTTTCTAATAATCTCCTTCTATAGGAGTCTTTATGGTGTTCTCTTTCGTAATAAGCTAAATCAAATAAATGGTTTTGGTGAAGAGGTGATTGGATCTCGTAGGAGATTTATCTCCGTCAATGGCAGACTTCGTCGTCTTGCTTTTCCTCTTTTCTTTTTACGTTCTTTTCGCAAGAGCGTAAGTACACCTTGTTATTGTCATTCCGCTGCTTGTATGTGCCGATGGTACTTGGAGGTTTTCCATGGTAATGATGATGATACCAAGGCTCGTGACCATGCTTTCGTCATTCACCATCACGTTTATGTTGCTCCTGTTTGTCTTACGGTTGTAATTTTAAGTTTAAAAAATATTAATGTAGTTTTAAGTTGGGCTTTGTAGCACTAGATTTGCTAATTGGGCTTCTAGTATGGTAATCTCGAAATGAATTGTGGTTATTAACTCAGTCATTATAAGACTACTTGTACAATTTATATGTCTATGTTCTGTAGAGCCAACGTGAACGCTAGTATTTTGGCATTATCATCCGGAACTGTGACGTTTTCTTTCTAGATCACCATGGGCGGGACTCGGGAGTGTTAAAATGACTTGAGCTTATCAACACCATACTCTATCACTCTGCTGCAACGTGAATTCCCGGTTTAAGCCTTCTGTTGACATCTCAACCCCACTGTACCACTACTACGAGGGATGTCAAAAAAATAAAACGATTCACCATTTATCTATCGGCTCCTCATCCATGAAACACAACCACAAATTTATTGTCATTGGACATTGTATCCAAATGAGCGGAGATTAACAATTACAAATAGACACCTAAAACCAACATGAAATCATCCATGATGCTAATGTAGGCACCACGGCCACTGAGAATTTCTCGATACTTCATATCTGAACACACTCTCATGGCTACAGATGACTACGACTTCTGAATAGTTAGTTCAGCGCATCAGTGTAGAACTGGGATGACCTTGAGACACAGAATACTGATTAATGCAATCATATTTTTGAATTTGGATCGAACCAATATAGAGCATTATAAGTTCTATAATACGGAGTATATACAACCAATGAGACACAATCGCTGGTTTGGTCTCATTTTCAACCAACGACCCCAACAAGAGTAAAATGACTCTGTCAAGACAGTGAAACCAGACTTGCTGAAAGCCTTTTGCAGAAAAATGCATGTTTTTTGCCTGCCAGGAATAACCACGCGTATATCCAAGGACCAAAGTAAACAATGTTAACATACCAAGGTCGGGAGGTCTATGATACCGTGTCTCAGACAAATGAGACAACTAAGATTGGGAAAGGTTCATGGTTAGTTGCTGAGCTGTAATGTAAATTGATTTATTCCATTCAACCCGGAAACACAAATTCACCAGTAACGAGTAGAAGTTGCTCAGTGCTCACTATTCAGAATCAAACTAAAGCGAACGCCAAAGGCTAATTAAAGCATCGACTAAAATTCACATTCCTTTTTCCAGTATGGATAACAAACTTCACAAAAGATTGACGGCTTCCATCTAAAACAAGGGCGGGAACTCAAAGTGAGCTTCTGGCTTCCATCTAAAGCGAGGTAGGGAATTCAGAATGAGCTCCTCCTGCCCTAATTGCAGTCATTGAGCTATCAATTCTCAACTGTCTATTATTAAAATATTAGAAACTATACTTAGTCCGATTTTGGACAGTAATCGAAGCCAAATTAAGACAACATAAACTAAAAGATTTGGTCAGAAAAGACCTCCCCATCCTCTCCCTCCTCACTATCATATCCATACAAAGCCTTGCAGAACAACATATGATGAGAAAATAACATAAACTAAAGAGAACACAATCATTGTTTCGAATTAAGCAGTAAATGTAAACTGATTCATTCCATTCATTCAACTTGGACACAGAATCCAGTGCCAGTGATAAACAAGTTCAAACTGCTAACTAATCAGAAATCGGAAACCAGAAACAGGTACTAATTCTAATGCTAATTACTGCATCAAGTTAAGCTTCACATTACTTTGTCCATAACTAGGCAACTAACTACACAAAAAGATTGACTGTTTTTCATCTAAAATAAGGGAGGGGACTGAAATTGACCTCCTGCCCATTTACCAAACAGTCAACTTATCCAAAAACTCTTGGACTGTCACTCAATCTATCAGACTATATGCTATCAGCATATCTACATTAGCTATTTCCATAATAAAACTGACCTTAGTCCTAGACATCATTCATATATCCATCAGAGTTCGTCATCAGACTCCAAACCCACAAAGATTTCGCCATCCCCCTCAAAAAAAGACATGTCTCCTTCATTGAGATCACACACAGTCCCTCCATTCCCACCACCATGATCACCCCCTAACCCAAATCCCTCAACTAAATTCTCATCCTCGTCCGAAAACAGCCTTTCTACAGATCCACTACCAGGAGTCCCACCATCACTGTTCCTCCTCTTCCTCCTGGCATTCAAAGCGACCGACTTTCGCCTCACTCCACGAGGCCTATCACCATCCACAATCGGTACTCCACTACCCAAATTCCCCTCCTTAATCGCTGCATCAGATTCATCACTCTCATCCAAAATCTCAATAACATCATCCTCCTTCCTTACAGCAGGAAACATCCCAACAATCGGCGACCAAGACGAAAACTTTCCTATCTCTTTACCACCCTCTTCACCATTCTCAAACCCCATTGGAAAATAACCAAAACACCCAAAGTAACGACCTTTATCCAACTCCATTTTCGGGAGCGATTTCAAAGCAACACCATGAAAAACCCTCCTACAACCCACATTCTGACACCTCAAACAACAACCTTCATAAACCTTATCATACTTATACACATAAAAACAATAAGGACAAAATGTCCAAAACCCATCACCACCACTAACACAAGCATCCATATTTCGCTTCAATTCGGCATCAAAACCCGCCTTTTTAGCAGAATCAGAAAGACAACTGAACGCCCACTGGACCAAATCGAGTGCTTTTTGAGCGGAAGGGGAGGAATTCTTGATGGGGTCAAGAATGAATAAGAGTTTCTTGAATTGGGTACGGATGAGATTGTGGTCGGAAGAGAAAGAGTCTATGAGAAGGACAGAATAGGGGTTGGATGTGACGGCGGAGAGAACATCGGAAACGGTGAGGATTTGAGTGGCGGCGGCGCGTTGGCGGCGGTTGACGTCGGTGGAGGAGAGGAGTTCCAGGGAGTATTGACGGGAGTGAGTGAAATTGCTGAGACGAAGATGGGTTTCTGCTAGGTTTAGGAGTTGAGAAGCGTCCAGAGTTGGTTCTTCTTCTTCAACTGCTTCTCTTTGTCTCTCCATTGTTGACGGTTTTTGGTGAAGGGGAGAAAGAGAGGAGCAGAAGGAGGAGGTTAAAAAAGGGTGATATACTGATATGTAACTGTGGTGTTGGCAGAATAATCTGGATTCCTGGCAATGGTTTTTGTGGGATGTGAGATGACTTCTCTTAATCAGACATCCCGTATTTGATATCGTGTTGGACCCCGTTATTTATAAAATATACGCTTAAACGTTTCGAATACCTATAAAATTGTGTCTAGCTTTCTTCATTTAGTCGTGCACGTGTCCATGGTATTTGGACACATCCCGGACATGTGCCCATGGTATTTTGACACATTTTATACACATTTTCAAACGGAACTAAGTTCAATTTAAGGTGAATAGTGTGCGTTGTTTTGTGGCGGAGAAATGAGTTGAATTGGGGGGTGAAATACTAAAATGGTGAATGATATGTTGTAGTAGGTGTCCTCCACAATAGTGCGTATACATAATAAATCTCATTTAGGGAATATACCTGTGATATTCATTGGCAATACTAGTCAGCTGATCAACGTATATGGGTAACGGTTGGCCAACTAGAGTTTGACGTTACTGTCGTTTGACGACGGTGTTCAGCTGATCCATTCCGGTCACACCTAAAGGAATGGGCCTCAAAATAAGCTAATTATTCATATGCGATATGGTTTAATTAGTCCCTTGTTTTATTGACTAAAGGTTAGTCGATTGAGTTTTAATAAAAAGATCGAGTTTAGAACTCGAATCGTTGGAAGTTACTTTCTCCATTCAATTCCACTCTACCACCTTTACATTTTCATCTATTCAACTTCACTTTACCACTTTCCCAAAAAAGAAGCCAAATGACCCTTTTGTCCTTATGAGAACAATGTATTTACAAAAAATGCCACTAAATGGCCTACAACAATTTAACAACAAAACCCACCCTAATCTAATTTTGGGTCAATTAGGGTGTGTTTGGGTATAAAAAGTGGAGGGAAAGGGAGGGGAGGGGGAAGGAGGGAAGAGAAAGGGAGGTAAGGGAAGGGGAGGGCTAATGGGATTTGGGTGTTTGGATACAATTTCCTTCCAAATCTTGCCTCTTGTGAAGAGATTTTGATTTGCCTTRGAGGAGGGAAAATAGATCCCTCCAAATCTCCCCCCCTCCATTTCCCTCCACCCCTTATTTGCTATCCAAACAAAAGATTTTATATCCCCTACTCTCCCTCCCTTTCTTTTCTTTCCAAACCCCTCAATCCAAACACACCCTTAGTCTCCCTAATCCTACCCAATCCACTAACCTTTCCCTCCATATTTTCTTAACCCAACCCAATATACTCCCCAAACCCATTCAAAATTCCACCCACCATCATTCATTATCCGTCACATATTCTTCCCCATTTACTCAATTTACCTACCCACCATCTGTAACATCCCCATCTACCAAGGAGCCTTCTCCAGACCTTCCCTAGCAGATAAGGGCGCTACCATCTCGGTTTACCAAGGATAAACATATCATAACGTTAATAAAAGAACATTTAAAGTATCATTACATGTTAAACTCATTACAAACGCAAGTACAACTGTTACATCTATTCAACTATGTTGGGACTCCGCATGCCAAACTCAGTGAACGACGCGTCCCTCCAAAGCATCCAGACCAATCATATCAAAACCTGTTATGACAGACTGCTCACGGAAAGGATCACCGCAGACACACAACAGAAAGAACATAAACAACCACACAAGGTCAGTAACTGAAGGTAAATGCACTGTCACAACATATACAAGCATAACTCCAACTTCTTTATATTCCGTACATCTAACTAACATCACAGTGTTGTCCTGCTGGATTACCAGTTGCAACCAGTAATCCACACCGCCAGTGGGGACTGCAGCCTTACCACCTAAGCCCTGCTCAAAACCATAGAGCGATAACCCAACGACCATTAATGTGCACATCCCCCTTGTGACGGGAACCACAAGGGGCGAAACAAGGGCGTAAAGCCATTCCCGAAGATGACTCCACTCAGCCGAGGGCGCACCTCGCGAACCACATACAAACAGAATATCACATCATCCATATCTTTATACATCATACACAACATAATCAACAGTACTGAGTAGGAAAAACCTACCTTTAGCGATCTGCAACTATCATCACGACCCTATGACTGTGAAACCGCCATCTACAACACCTAACAACAAGGGCATATTCTTATTACTAATAGCCGTAACCCTACCAACTCAAGGAGGACAGTGGTGATGGTGACTTACCTATGCCCGACATACCAGCGAAAAGACCGCAACCCTACTCGAGTCTCCATCTCCATGATAGGTTCTCAAGGTGAAGGATAGAGATAGAGTGATGGTGAGAAGGTGTCGTCGATCTAGGTTTAGGAGAAATGAAAAAGAAAACTGATTTGGGTTTACGACTTTGCGATTTATATTTTAACGCTAAACCACACCTACTCGATCGAGTGTATACATACTCGATCGAGTTACCTCTACTCGATCAAGTAACTAGAGTACTCGATCGAGTAGCCATAGCTAGATTGATTCCCCCAACTCCCAAGGCTGCTAAGTCCGCTTTACCAAAAGTTCCGACAGTCAACCACAAGTGTAAGGTCAATCAACGGGTCCCTAAATGACGAGTATTACAGTCTTCCCTCCTTAAAAAGAACTTCGTACCGAAGTTCAACCCCAATCTCCCCCAAAACCAAAGTGAGTCAAAACCGAGGTGATACCAACATGGCCCGCCAACTACCATGACTATGCCTACCAGTCATCACCACCCCTTCTTTCCACAAGTACCACTATCATTATCCACCATTATATCATACCATTGAAACATGTACCCGCCAACAACCATGCGCCATATAAAGGAATATTCACACACCCATATGGCAACAATCATGCCAGTAACCGGTCACTAATGTCCATACAACTTCACATGACTTATCATAAATTGCTCCACATAATTCATTTAACATAAATTATTATAAATAACTTCACATAAATTAACATAACTACTTTATCATGACTACTTCATCATAAATTACCATAATTAAAACACGTGCACAATTTAACACAAATGACTCCACATAACTTCATCTAACAACGATTAAGTTATTAGAAAAACAACAGTTTCAAGCACGACATTACTCTTCCTATCTTAAAAGGAACTTCGTTCCCGAATTTCACTCAAAGATGGTTTAACCACAAAAGAAAATTGAAGTCATACACCCTCCCCCAATGTTACAAGAGCGGACGGTAGCCCAGAGAGTATACTAAGTCACAACTTAAGGATGATTTTACGATAGTCCACAGTTATTTCAAGATATACATGTCGGTTGGAAGATAGTTTGACCTCGACATGACATTACCAACAAAATTAGCGACGTAATCACAATATCAAGTAGTAGAAGTACATACATTTGCCTTGAGTACAATACATAAATAAAGATCGAGGACACACGTGGCCCTCACTGTTCAAAGCAACATAGTAAGGTACATTAAAACATCCTCCATGATCCCACGTCCAACGAGGAAGTGGTCTAAGTAGTGATCTACTGGCACTCGATTGAGTAACAACCATACTCGATCAAGTAACCTCAACTCGATCGAGTTGCTTTCACTCGGTCGAGTACTCAAGAAACAGAAGACACCCAGAACCTGTGTAGAACTTACTCGATCGAGTTGCCTCCACTAGATCAAGTACGGGGTAAGCTATGCGGTCGAGTTCCTTCTGCTCGACGGAGTATAGCCAAGTCAGAAAATTCCCAATCCCCTGCAAAACATAAGGCAATAAGGAAATACGCAAGATCCGGGTTTGGATCCCCAACACCATCATATACACATAATTCTAAACGAAAACCAGTCACGAGCGCGACCTTATGGCCGATTACATCACTAAAGAAATATCCAAAGATCTAGAGATCCAAATATCCGAACACAAAACGAAAATCCAATAAGGTCTAACAACATCATCACATAAGTACAAGTGGCCGCTCAAGGGTACTCTCTAATGTCCTCCTCCATTTCCTCGGTATCGCCAGCTCCAGATGTGCCCGCTCATGAGGGTCCTGTCATATCTCCTCCTTCTGTAGCTGCTCATATTCCCGATCCCCCGCCGGTCCACCATGGTGTCAGGCACCCATAAGGGTAGCTCTCCGGAACTCTCCAAGTGCTCTTATCCACCCCATAACTGTGGAACACCCCACTATCATCCCCTGAGCCTCTCCACCACACCGACTGAGCTAAGACGGTTCCCACATTCTGCTGAATGGCCATCTCATGGAGGTTCTGAAGCACTAATGTGTTCGACACCCTCTTTGTGAGCTCACTTACCTGAATCTGATGGCTATAGGAAGGTGGGTAACCGGGGTACTGGTACTGAGGCGGCCCCTGCTACGCAAATGGTGGCTCTCCAACCATCTCCCCTACCCTCCGGAGCACCCTACCCGCCCTAGCAACCTGGTCCTCCTCTCTCACATGGGCTCCCCTAACCGGCTCAGGCATCTCTTCCAGAAGGTCATCTATGATCAAGTAGGTCTGCTGAGGAAGGTTGGCCTCCTCGCCGCCAGGTGCAGCCTCTGCCAACGGCTCAGTCACAGGGAGGTAGTCCGCGACAGACAACCTCATCCAACTCCTACCCCTCACCCTCCACACTAAACCCCCACCCGACAATTCTCTTAACCACGTATGTCGAATGAAGTAAGTCTTATCTAAGGTTGGGACAACAACAGTCATGAGCTTAAGAGCGGGAGACGCCTCGAAATATGTTAACCTCTCGGCTAGGCGGGTGACGATAGCACCGCAACTAAGGTATCGGGTCGAAGATCTAGCCATCAAGGCCAAGCTAGCGCATACTATTGCTGGTGCATTGTAGGCCCAACGCTTTTCCCGAGCGAGGTTGAGATAGGAGTGCAACAACATAACCTCATGTGAGTTGAGCTTACTCACATCCTTTCTAACATATAGTAAACAAGTCAAGGACCGGAGAAAAATCTTTATGGTCACGTGTTGTACGTCATTGATCAACATGGCACTAAAGGTAGGGGCAGCTCTGCTAGTGAGCGAAGGTAGGTAGCTACTCGCTCCGCACTCCCCCGGGATATCGCCATAGTATCCCACCTTAGGCCGAGCGAGCTTAAGGTGGTCAGTAAACTGGTTCAAGGTCAGACTATAGCTAGTGTTCATCAACCGGAAGCCCACCATCTTCCCGGCTACATCATGGTCAAAGGAGCTCATAAATTCTAGGGTCAAGAAGTCATATGAATGTTTCCTCAATCTATACAACCCCTCCATCCCCAAGACCTCAAACATATGGCGCACATCCATCTCAATTCCCAGAGTCTCCAATATCTCTGTATCTATGCACCTTGTGGGTTTCAAGGTGCGGCCCAACAGGTTCACAAAAGCCTCTCTCTGCTCAAAGTCGCGGAAAACAACTGTCGGTTAATGAGGTACCGACGGAACCATGGGTCCACTACTCCCCTCTCCGACCTCCCGTGCTGCCTTGGTCCTCTTGCTTGGTTGACGGGTAGCAACATTCCTCGGCATCTGTAGCAATGTTGTTAGCCACACATCGGGTTTTACAAACCAAAAGTGAAGTTTAAAATGATGATGCATAATCAAAACAAGGCTTAAGACGAGTTTCTTTTTGTAAAATATGCAATTCATAACCAATGTGCTATACTAACCCTCCTTATTATTACTTACATCAAAAGCAATTAGCATAGGTTAAATCCGGGTAACAAAAATCCCATTTAAGGCTTTATCAAAATCGAAATCCAAGGTTTGAGCAAGTTTTTAACAAGAATCCTTGTAAATATTACCAAAATAAGACTTGAGTATCGATTAGAGAAATGAAATTAAGCCAAAATTTCAGTTGTGTACTTCAAAAGACGGCGCTTTAAGACAATTCTTCCGGTGAAATTGACCAAAATCAAGTACTAAACATGATAGTATCAACATCACCGACTATTTTCCTATCTCCAAAAATGAATTAGAATGACAGAAATCAAAAATTTGGGTCAAACCCTAGAAATTCCGGGTTGATTGTTACAAATTTTCAAGCTAAATCTGTAGTTTTCTAGCATCAATTAGCAAAGATTCAAAGTATTTGCATAACAATTCAACAACTATCATGCAATCCTAAAGCAAAAATCAAAATTTACATAACTCTTAGTTCTCTATTATTCCAATATCAAAAGAGGAAAACAGAAATTTACCTTGATTAAGTTTGAAAATCGATTCAAAGAAGGTGAACTAGAGGAATTGGAAGTGCAAGAACACAAAATCA
>VHZZ01005696.1:38044-60869 GCA_009801015.1 Silene noctiflora
ACTTAAATTATTATTTAAAGTTGTTTCTTTATTCTCTCGTGATTATCATTGCCTCGGGAAACCGAGATGGTAGCATCTTTATGCCCAAGGTGGCCTTGGTAAGGCACTTTGGAGTATGGGGGTGTTACACCTATTAATTAGTAAGGGTAGTTGTGTCTGCGCGATTGTTTGTGCTTCATGGCGTCGAGTGAAGGCTGGTATGACGGTTGATTTGTAGTTAGCGATGAAAATGAAGGTTGGAATTAACATTATTGTGATGGTCTACACACATTGGAGTCACCACCACGCAAACTAAAAACAAAACACATATCCATCCTTATCACCATATAACAGAGCAAATTAACGCAAAGTAGTGTTAGGACCATAAACTCACAATTAGTTGTTAATAAGGTAATTAGGCGATCATTAATGTTCTTTATAGTCGTATGTTTTATAATTTTGTAACTTTCTATTAAATTAATTTAAGTCAACTTTTTTGGTGCAGTTTAACACACATTTTGTGTTGTAAGACTGCGAGATCGATGTCTTCACTAGAGTTGGTTACGGATCCGTTAAAGCGGATTGAGTCAACGTCAGATGAGGTCAACTATGGGTTAAAAGTCGAATCGTGTTCGGTTTGCGACATCATACATTCTTCTATTTTAAATATATCATTAGGTAAATATATGTTAGTCCATTAATTGTAAGTTAAAACCAATAAGAAAAATGCCATTTTTCTAATCTGAATCATTCTAATCTGAATTCGTCATTAAGTCCTTCGCCTTCTTTAGTTATCACTAGGTCATCTATGTA
This sequence comes from Silene noctiflora, assembly GCA_009801015.1. NCBI lineage: Eukaryota > Viridiplantae > Streptophyta > Magnoliopsida > Caryophyllales > Caryophyllaceae > Silene > Silene noctiflora. The sequence goes on from VHZZ01005696.1 coordinate 38,837, forward strand.
TCCAAAAAAAACTGGTCATGGGTCATCTCGAATTGACTACATTTCGAAAAGAATTAGAATTGGAAAAAATAATACTCTTACTCATTATCTTCTCATCTTAGGGCAATTCTCATTTGTGACGGAAGGTATCCGTCACTTTGAGAAGACGGGTACCAAATTGTGAGACAAAAGACCCATGAGAGGAGAGAGGAGAGAGGAGAGCAAGTGGAGGGGTGCCCCCACCTTTTGCTTTATTCGTTTTGTGAGTGGCATTACCCGTCACAAATACCGACCCGTCACAAGGGAGACGCTTTGCTCATCTTAATTTGAAGCGGGTCGATTTCGGTTTAACATATTTTCGGGTTGTATCGGTGTGCGGGGTCGGTCCCTCGAACATTCGCGTTCAACTACGGATATATTAAACTGGGTTCGTCAAAATCCCCAAATTTTCCAACGCAGTTTTTTTTTGGTCTGAACCCTAAATTAAAGGTAACCTCTACGCCATTTTCGATCTTTCTTTCTCCCCAATTCTTATCAAATCGATCAATTTGATTTTTATCTAGTTGATTGAATTTGAATCTAAAGCTTCGTCTTAATTTTCTCATCATTTAGAACCCTAGTTGCCTTAGTCTTGATTATTGTATGATTCGCATAGATTTATGTCTTTAAAAAGTATTCCTGATCTAGTTCTTGTTGTAATCTTTCTGATTGTAGTAATTACTTTGATGTTCAATTGGTTAATGCGATTGATTATGTCAAATTGGATTTACGGTTTGATATGCCACATCAAAATTGGATTTAGGGTTTGATTTGGCTATGAATTTATGCCATTTTTTTGTATTATATGTACTACGGTTGTGATTCAATTTTGAATTTGCATTTCGTATGCGATTTGCGGATTCACGTCTTTAGTTTTACTTTCGGTTTATCGATACACCAAAATAATTTATGGATTCCGTTGTTGATGAGAAATGTATTGATGAATGGAGCTTAAGTATTGTCGATGGCTATTTGATTATTGAAATATGTGAATGGGCGAGAGAATCAATATGGATATTTGGGATCGATTGTTGCTCTCTTACGTCTGGTGTCCTGTTGGATGCATAATAGTATTTGTTAGTTTTGAATTTGCCTGGCATTAGGATTTTATAACAAATTGAAAGTGTCATGATTTGATGGTTTGAGATTTGTAGGAACTTCGGATTTGGTTATGAATTGGATAGTCGACTTGTCAAAGTTACTTTTCGATTATGGAGTCCTTATATACACTGTTTTGCGCGATTATTTTCTTCCGCTTGCCCTCTAGAGTTTGTTGGTTATTGTTGCCGATTTCATTGCATTTGTTTTTGGTTAGATATAGAACGTGCTAGTTAGTATTAACGGGTTTAGAACATGACTTAAATTGTACACAGCTTATATTCGCCAATGTATCCATTTCGTCTGCTTTCTCATCATTGCGATTATTTATTTCATAATAAGACAATTTGGCTTGTCAATGCAGGAAAGAATTATTTGTGCTAATTGAAGTTACCAACACATCTATTTCCATGTGAGTATATATCTCTCTCTTTATTCATAACCTAATTGTTATTCCTTCTAGCAGTATTACTATTCATAACCTAATAGTTATCCTTATATTTTCTATTTGTATTTTTGCTACTTCTAGAGTTCTAGGTAATGGTTTTATTTTCTCTAAGCTTTGGTGATTTGGTCTATTGATTTGGTCCATTCTGAGGTAAAGCCTGGTTTTGAATTCTACCAACAAAAATATACCAGAAGTGCAGAATTGCTGACTGTATCATAGGAGAGAGTTGAAGGGAGCTTCAAGAGCTAGAGATACTAGATAGTAGATATTCTATGGTCCTAAATTTAGTGTGCGCGTGTGATCAATATTTTTTCTGCTAAGAAAGTTGCTCTGTTGGTAGTATTTATTGCATTATTGCTCCTTAATTATAGTAGTGTGTGCTGTTTGACGGTTCCACATGGATATGGAAAAGCTATTTTACAATTTGGTTTTGATTGTGAACCTATGGATTTAGCCTATTAGTACTCCATTCATATCTACAGTACTCTTCATTCTGTTATGCCTTCTTCCTTTCTGGGGGTGGGTGGCCAGAGGTGTTATAAGTGGTGAAGGCAATAGTTTCTTTAGAACAACGTAGAAAATTGTTGAAAAGATGAAAGGGTTCTGAAGAATTAATGATGAACTGTAGGTCCCTTTTTGTATGCCAAGGTAAATTATGATGGTAATGGTTGGGATTGTGAAGCACTCAGGCTTATTGCATGATTATATTCCATTCCATTCCAACAAGGATAGCGTTTATGAGCAATACAATGTCTGGCCCAGTCCAGTTATCTCTTGACGCCATTCTCTGAAAATAAGTTTGTGTTAAATTCCCCTGCCCTTATTTTGGGTAAAATTTTGATGCTTATGTTATGTCTAAAAATTGCATGAATCGTACATCTCAACTTTCAAGTCATCATTTCGGGACAGGACCTCTTTTGGAACTAGCATTAATTGTCTAAACCTCTTCATAGCACAATTTGGCTAGCCATTTTTCTTAATTTTTGGTCCATGCTCCTATCTCCATGTATTCCTTAGAAAAATAACCGAGGAAAGTTCTATCTTTGCTGCATCTCTGATCCAGTCGTCAAAAGCTATAGTATGTTATAGGTTTAGAAAGAGGGTGCTCTAGTATAGACCTTCACATTATTACCATATCCAATTTATAGCGCCAGCCTCTGATACTTATTATACAGAAGTGACACTTTTCTTTTGTATCTGCAGGGCTGACGAGGACCCTGTTGACCCCAAAAAGGAGCTTGAAGAAAGCATTTGCAAACCCAAATGTGTGAAATCTTTACTCGATTACCAGGTTAATGTTGCTGAATTTTTGGAACCTTAAACAGCTTACTCTTCCGCCTGTTTCACTGATATAATATTCTTAGCCTTTCTGAAATTAAATTTAGTTGTTTAGTACATTCTTCAAGACATATTAGTGGGGGTTTGAATCCATTTGCTCTGAATTTATATTCGACTGTATTCAGCTTTCTATATTATTTCCCCGTGTTTTTAGTTGAGTTTCTTTTGACCTTTTTGCACTTAGTTGCTTTACTTAAAATTTTTGGTCATCCTTTAAAAAAATTCCACAATTTATGTATCTGTGACTATACTGGCTTTTTTTAACCATGTTTCCTTTTTTTTTTCTTTTCCTTATCTACAGTTTCCTGTTAAGTTTCTGAAACCATTTTTGAATTAAGGCTTTGCTGTTGTTGTATTCATCTTGTTCTCTCTTTTTTTTATTATTATTAGTTTTCACTCATCAAAGATTATTCTCCGTTGAATTAGTTGATCTGTAAACATTTTGCGTAAAAAAAGAACAAAGGTGCAATTTTTAGAAATAAGACCAGTTTTTACTGCTGGATTTTATCTGATCTCGAATCTTATGAAAGTGTGTTCTGTATTTTTTTTTTCTTTTTTTTTCCAAAGCAAGTTTAATTTCGGGTGGCACGACCTGGAATTTTTTTTCTTTCTGTAGCCATGCGGTATGTGGTGCTTATCCTGTATAAGGTGGATACTCAAATGATTTTACTTTTGGCTCAATCTTAACAACTTGAGTTCAATGTTCCTACCTCTTTTGTATACTTTTTATCTCCCCCCGCCCTCTTATCCCTCACACCAACTTAACATTTTAGTCGACCATTAATAAAAGAAATAACTTCGTTCCATTCTATGCTAATTTCCTAGTCCAACCTCTCTTTCCTACCACTAATTATTTCCTTATTTGGTCAATAAGGAACCCTAGCATGAGCTTTATTTTACTGAAGTATCTTAGTGTTTATCTGATAATTGTGCTGGAAGATAACAAGCATCAGAATATTATGAGATATCTTGGGAGATCACAACCTTTAATTCTGTTAGCTTTGGAATGCACCTGGCTTGTAAACTGTTTGCTTGTGGATAAATATTCTAAGTAAATACCTACTTCAAGATCTGAATGGTTCCGAAACAGACAATAATGAGTAATATCCTGAGTTTTGACTGAAATGCGTGGGCTAGGACCTAGGTGAATGTGTGAGGTATTTCATACCTGAGCCATTGATTATTCGAATACCAGGAAAACCAATGCAGTATGGTGTGTTTCTTTGGACACGTTCTTGTTAAGAATTTCGAGGTCCTCCTGTGTAGGTTGTGGTGAAGCGTTTATTTTAGCTTAATTTGTCAGCCTCTATATTACAAGTGTTTGAAGGTGCTTATGGCCAGTATTCGAGGCAATGGATTATGGTTACCTGGTGCTACACATCGTTTTTTGTTATATTTAATATTGCTGAAGGTTGTTTCTATACCACTGTGGAAACAAGGATCATAGTGAATTTCAAGGGTTGGGTTACTACGTGTGAACAGAGGTGGCTTGTTATATTAGATTTTTTTAGTTACAGGAAGAGAACATTTATATGGAGATTGTGCAGAAATTGGAGAGAGGAGATGGATTTGGTATCTAATTCCAGAAACAGTTGTAGATAGGGGCATGAGCAGAATAGGTGTTTATCCAGGAGTTTCCCCTTTCACGAAATTATTAGGTTAATCAAGTACTAGTAATTTGCCTCTTCTGGCTTTTAATTTTTTTGTGATTGACTGTTAGTTCTACTTTTTGTGAGTACTGCTATGAATTGCCATTCAGTATAGAATTTGGATACCTGAATCAGTGTATTGTATAGAGTACTGCTTGTCTTAAGATCCCAGCATGGTTACCGAATTCGCTGTGAATACGTCCTTGCTAATTTGCGATTCGCTCTTATAGAATGTGTATTATATGTATTTTTAGTAAGCAACATGATAGAATTCACTTTTAACAATTCGCGATTCGTAGGGTACCGAGCGAATTCGGTAACCATGGATCCTCCAATTACTCTTTCCTTCGAGAAGAAAAAGGAATCCCAGTTTATGTTGACCATACTCTGTAAAAAGCTACTCTGCATCAGTCAACTTGCATTAAGAATGTCTCGGTGTTTTAGGCCTGCATTCACTAGTCTCTGGCACGATACATTTAGTCCCTTGCATTATGGCCAGCATAGATTTATTCATCCCATTTAAATTCAGTGGTTTATATAAGGCTTGTTGGCCATGTTCTTCTTAACTTATTTTTCGAGAGTTGTAAAAAAGTTTTCATGTTTTCAGAAAAGTTCAGTTTTAATCGGCAGGAAACATTGTAAGCTCATAAAAGTTCAGCAAAAATAAGTCATAAAATTAAGCTCTAATAAATCAAATTTGAAAAATACAAACCGAGGTTGAGTTCTCCTAAAGATTTATTTAACAGGGGTCTTTAGATGGGCAGGTTGGGGCGCCATTCTGATATTGTGTTAGCTGGTATGTAGGCATGCGTTAAAAGAATCAAGGATGATGAAAGTGGGAGTAAGCACTGCACGGGACAATACTTCGACTATTACTCTTGTATTGATAAATGTGTAAGCTCTCTTATTAGCCTGTTCCCAAAACTAATCTCTTACCTGTTCACAACAAATTCATGGGCTTTTTAGAGCCTGGAATTCTCATTTTGGAATTTATGCTTGCTTGTGAAAATAGGTTGCTAACAGGTTATTTGCGAGGCTGAAATGATGATGTTCTGTGCGCGTATTGGATGATGGGAGCTTGAGGTTTCCTTTTCACATATTATTACTGGTCACTGGCTTTTGAAATGTACTGGATTATTAGTACTAGTGTTTTCCCAGACAACCAAGTTTTGAGCAAGTTCAAATCTGATTCTTTGAATAATAGTGAATGATGCGCCTGACCTACAGGCAGTTTCGCTACAATCTGAATTTGACATGTGATACTTTTTGCTTCATCTGCATCCTAAACCAAAAATGAAGTATTATATTGTACTTCTTTAGTTTTAGAGATCCATTTTTAGGTTGCTCAATAACACTGCGTTAGTGTTTTAAAGACTTTTGCAAATGGATAAATGGTGGGATAAAGGGTGATTCGATGTTATACTTGGTTCTTTTGCAAAAGTCGGTTAATTTTCTGAAGAAACCCATATTTAATGCAATTATTCCCACGTTTCTTGCTTCCTCTTCACCAACCTTCCAATTTCTCTTCCATGTAAAGGTGGAAACAGTTTGTGGTTTGTACTTTTCTGCATTTTGTAGTGTTTGAAGAAATTAGGGCCTTATACATGGGTCGTAGTAGTAGGTTAGTAAATTCTGTTGCTTTCATCAATTCGGGTCATAACTCCAACATGCGGGAAGAGCATCACAATTCGCAACTCAAGCGCCTGTGCCTGATTGAAGTGTTTTTATTACTTTTTAAGATCGAAATTAGAATGTTAGATGGTTGTTTCATTGAAACAATATATTTTATTGTCTATCCGGACATGTTTTTTTGTATGAGCCATTGAAACTTTGCCGAATATTTGGTGCAAATCCACCACAGCTTATTTCTTATTTCTTATCGTGTGCAAAAGCAGATGAGAAATGCTTAACGTACTAACAAGTACTCCCAATAATTTTATGGGGAAATTAAAGATTGGTTTTGTTGTGTCAAAATCACAAGGCATTAACATAGCAATTTATGGTGGAGCTCTCTTGCTTTAATTTGTTCACAAGGCATTAACATCGCAATGGTCTATGCATTTTGACCATGTCTTTACTATTAAAGGTTGTGAGAAAGACCCAGAAGCTAAATCAAAGACGAGTAAAGGTTCTATCAATATTGTGCACTTGCATAGTTGCATTGTATGTCACCCTTGAGTGCTCACAATAATACAAATTACACAAATTCTTGCCGAAAATGAAATAGCACATTTGGTGGTATTGAATTTGAGTACCAAAATGTATGAGATGGGTGCTACTCATTTCCCTCGCCTACTGGAATATGTGAGAGGGTGGTATTGAAACTCGGTATTATCTGGTGGCGTGCTATCATTATCCTTTAATTTAAGTCACTTAATTATATGCAAGGAATAACATCAAGCGTAAGATATATATATATATATATATATATATATATATGAAGGGGTGATATTTAAACTTAGTATCATTTGGTGACGGGATGACGCGCTATCATTATTCTTTGATTTGGTCACTTGTATGCAGGAATAACATCAAAACTTAGGTATATATGAGCGGGTGGTATTGAAACTCAGTATCATCCAATGACGCTCTATCATTATCCTTTAATTTAAGTCACCTATATGCAAGGAATAACATTAAAACTTAAGCTATATATGAGAGAGTGGTATTAAAACTCAGTACCATCCGGTGACGCCCTATTATTATCCTTTAATTTAAGTCAGTATCGGTCATATAATAATCGTCCATTTCTAATGTAATGTAATTTTGATTCCTCTGATTTGTCAAACAAAGTATTTGCATTATGCTTAAATATAAAATTTGTTTCCATCAAGATTATAGCTTGACGAATTCCGCTTTTCATTTATAATTTTATATCGAGACTAAATGAAAACTCGGCTCATTCACACCCGATTACTGGTTCTATCACGATTTCTTGTGAAACTGAAAACTTTAAAATCGAACATCAAGCATCTAGTTGAATTATTAGACAAAGATCTAGAACGTGTATTATACTTGTATGTTCTTTAGTACATTTAAATTTTATTTGTTACACTTATATTTTGAAAGAATTTTTAGTAAAGAATGTTTAAATCAGAATTGTTAACCAAAGCGTAGGATAGTTATGATTATTGAAGTGCACCATATCTATCGAGAGGCGAATGGATGTGCGGACTAACTGGCTAACCAAAGCGTGTCTCAAAATCAGCAGCTAAGGATTATTGAAGCAAATGGTATACCAAGGCAACTGTTCGACTTGATGCAACAGGATATAGGCGGTGTTTCGTGGCCTGGGACAGTTCCTGTTTGAGTGTGTTTTATTCTAGTTCTATACAACATTTATAAACAACAGTGAATCATATTACATTAAACACTGATCCGAGTTTCTGTATATGTATCACTTCCTCTTAACTAAAATATCGAGTTAGAAATCCACATCCCGATCTTTTTCTTATTACCACTATAATACTATTGTATATGGAATACCTTTTTTCATGATTTATCACGATACATGAGAGTACTATCTCATTTTCGTGTCTCGTCTTCTTCTTGTCTACCACTTCCGACATCATTCACTTGATATAATATGTAGTGATAATTAACGTGATTTTTACCACGAAATATGATTTAGGATTATGTGCTAGAACAAAAATATACCACGATATTAAAGTAGGATAGTTGATACTCAATTACAGTTTTATGTTTTATAACCTAAACCAGACTCGACCCGATCAACTTGGTCAAACCAAAGGTAATAGCCATAGCAACCCAACCACCCAACAAAACCCTCATAGAACCCTTAACAACAGGTGCTCTACCCAAAACAGCCCCAAGCCACCCAAACAAAACAAGCGCCGCCGTGACGGCCACCATAACAACACCAAGCCTAACTTTATAATCCCTTATAAAAGAGGCTCCTAACAATGGCACCATAGCCCCAACAGAGAACGCCAATGCTGAAGCACCGGCCGCCTGCGCTGGATTCGGCAGCTCTTCCTCATCCTTTGCCTTCACCTCCACTTCTCCGCTGCCACCCGAGTTCATCCTTTTTCTCTTCATTTGCGCAACCTCAATATCGAGCTGCGAATAGACCGACACAAACTCGCCTATAGCCATGCTACATGCCCCTGCTACAAGCCCTGCAAACCCTGTTAGTATCATGGCCTTGACATCTTGTTTCACTGCGCCAACTCCCATCATTAGCGCTGCAGTCGAAACAAGCCCGTCGTTCGCCCCTAGGACCGCTGCTCGTAGCCATTGTGCCCGTTTCGAGTAGTCATATACGTTTTTGTTATGGTTATGATGATTTTCTTCCTCAAGATTATTATTACTTTGTGTTGTTTGTTTGATCGACATTCTAAAATTAAGAGATTAGTTGTTGATAATGAGTGAGAATTCATGAGTAGAAGAGTTTGTTAAATGAGGTTATATATAGTGTGTTGGTAAGTATGCATGGAGTAGTGATTATTGGGGTGGACAATCTTCGGACGCTATTACTGAGTTTTAGTATCACCTTTACGTAGACCTCACACAATGTATATATGAGAGAGTGGTATCAGTATTATCAAATAACACCGCGTGATGTTATCTCATTTTTCGCATTCCGCATTTCCACTAAGACACTATTACATAGGAACTTTAGGAAGTACTATTTATGTAAAAACCACAATGTGAAGTATGAGAGACGAGAGGGTGGTATCAGAATTATCAGATCCATTAGATGACGCTATCTCATTTTCCAGATTCGACCTTCCACGCACTAAATTTAATATATGAAAAAGAAAAAAAAAATTAATGGGAATATTAAGTTGAAACAAGAAATGCTTTATGTAGTCAAAATCGGAAATGAATAATTTGAAGTAAGTGGATGTATCATGTATGTGTTATTACATGCATTGGCTTTGTGCCTTTGTAGTAGTGATATCGTCCTTGTTGGTTTACACCATCACAATACTACATTATGCTAGCTTTGCTTAGTGGTGGAGCTAGTAGGGGGCTAATAGAGTATGGTATATGGATTAATTAGGTGGGTTTGGATTAGACCAATTCGGGAGGGAGGGGGGTCCATTTTGGTTTGCAAGAATTCGGACCGGGTTGGGGTATTTCGGGTTCGCCCTAATTAGGTATGACAATTATGGCCCAAACCGAACTGAAACCAAACCGATCCAAAGGAAAAATATGATTCAAACCTAACTCTTAATAACTCATACCTGATCCACTATTTAAAAATCCATATCTAAATCACAATTGGAAAACCTGAACTAAATCCAAACCCGATCCATTCGTACCCAACCCAACCCAATCAAATATTTTTGGAAATTTAGGCTTTATTGTACATGAAATTTCAATTTGTCATATAAAATGAATTTTTTTATATAGTCAAATCAAGTTTTGGACCGGGTTTTGAATTATATGGTGGAACGGTATGGATTTGGAGCGGGTATAGATTCAGAAAAAGTATAATGAATTAGGTATGAATTTTGAAATTTTGGATATGGATCGATGATCCACTAAGTTAGTGCATCGGGTTTGGATCTTGCAGAACTCGATCCAATCCGATTCATTGCCATCCCTAGTCCAAGTGGTCATTTGACAACAACAAAAAATTCTTATGTTTCCTAACTCTAGTCTTCGTACTCCACCAACTTGGTTGTTTTACCCGACACTGTTATCATTTTGTAATAATGTTAGTTTTATTCAATTATGTTCTATGTACTAAGAGATTTCTAAACCCTAACATTATGTAATTGAATATCTTTACCGCTGGCAAAAAAAAACTGTAAACTCATTCTCTTACCACTCTAACAGCAACATGTTAAAACAAGCATGAATTGATAAGTGAGAGTTACAAAATACAAGACTGGCTTCATTTAATTTAATTGTCCCAATGTATTTATTAATAATGTGTGTTATAAGTTTCAAATTTTAAGAATAAATGCATTTGATTTTATTTGACTATGAGTTAATTAATCTAAAGAGTATTTTATTTGAGAAATTGTGTTATCTTCTATAATTAATTAGCTTTGGTAAATTTAGGGGTGATGGTGCGTTGTGGTTGGCTTGGTACATACAACATAATTGAAAAGGTAACTGATTATGATTGGATGTAGGCTCTGTTTGAAAAAACTACCTTAAAAGGTAGTTGAAAACTGAAAAGCTAACTGAAACCTGAAAAGATAACTGATAAGGTAGCTGAAAATTATGAACTGATAAGATAGTTGATTATAAAAAAACTGTTTGGCAAACTAGCTGAAAAGGTAGCTGATTTTTGGTAAAATGACGTAAAAGGATATGATAATTATTTAATATTATGAATTGAAGAGGTAATAAAGGTAAGATAATTTATTTCAGGTACCTGAAATCTCAAATGCTACTCTAGGTAGCATTTCATTTCAGGTAGCTTATTTGACTAAATAAGCTACTTGCCAAACACTTGCAAAAAAATCAGGTAGCTGAAACTTTGGTCAAATAAGCTACTTTGGTCAAATAAGTTACCTGAAGTGTCGTGCCAAACGGAGCCTAAAAAAATGTTTGGCAAACTAACTGAAAAGGTAACTGATTTTGATGAAATGACGTAAACGGATATGAGAATTATTTAGACCTGGCAAAAGCAACCTGACCCGATTGACCCGACCCGAGACCCGAAATGACCCGAACTACATCACCCGAATGTGACCCAAAAACCCGAACCGACCCGACCCGACTCGAACATGTCCCGAGCTCTTGACCCGTAACTGACCCTACCCAAAAATGACCCGGTTCTGAAACCACCCAACCCGAAAATGACCCGACAAAACATAACTCTAATTGAACCGAAAAGATTTGAAATAGCTTTTTCTCTTTTATTCATTGACCCGAAAATGACCCGACCCAAAATAACTCGTCCCGGATACCCAAAAATGACCCGACGAACAAACCCGAAATAGACCCTACACCCGAAATGACCCAAGGCGACCCGAATAAACCCGAAATCAATGAAAGACCCGAACTGATCCGACCCGAACCAGACCCGCTGACCCGATTTGCTAGGTCTAGAATTATTTAATACTATAGATTTAAGGGGTAAAAAGGGAAAAATCAAATCAAATCAGGTGCCTGAAATCTCAAATGCTACTCTAGGTAGCATTTCATTTCATATAGCTTATTTGGTTAAATAAGTTACTTGTTAAACGCTTACAAACAAATAAGGTACCTGAAATTTTGGTCAAATAAACTACTTTGACCAAATCAGGTACCTGAAATACCTTGTCAAACAGAGTCGTAGTACATGTTTTTCATTCCGGGTAACAAGTGAAAAATAATGGGCAAAAAGTATTGTACTGCGAAAATAAACTACTATATTTTATTTACTTGGGTTTTACGTATTTTTCAAAGAGGGCTGATTTTGATCGTCGACGTTTTAGTAAATATCGTCGACGTTTTCATTGCAAAAGATGAGACTACCCTTGACATTTGTAACAATACTTTCTCTCTCTACAAACATTTCTCTAAAATTCTCCAAAATTCAATTAAACCCAAATAAACCCGAATCACCGGTACGTTAACAATTAATTTCGTTATTAAATTTTTTTTTTTCGAATTGTTATTGATAATTGTTAGTTGAATTACGTCTCGTTTATACTAAATTTGAGCAAACAAAGCGGTTTTATTGCGTACACATGAAGTAATACAGACCATGGAGCGAAAGTTGAGATTCAACAATCACTCCATGGCCAAACGTTGAGTATCAACGTTCCCATGGACTGAACGTTGAATCCCAACGTTGCACCATGGCCAAACGTTGAGACTCAACATTAGACCATGGATGAACGTTGAATCTCAACGTTTGGTCCATGGTTGAACGTTGGGATTCAACGTTTGGCCATGGTCAATCGTTGAGTCTCAACATTCGGTCCATGATTGATTGTTAAATGTCTTTGTTCGGCCATGGATTGATTGTTGGATGTCAACTTTCAGACCGTGGTCGGACAAATAACGACTTATTAACTTGTTTGAATCCGTTTAACGTATTACAATTAGATTATGGTTAACTTTTATCATCTAATTAATGTTTAAATTGCATGAAACAGGTTTCGTGGGAGAGTTTTGGCGATAATTTTATCGATTGCAACCCGTTGTTCGTGACCGATATAGATTTTGAAACTCGTGATGATGCTTTCAATTGGGCTAAACGTATAGCATTCAATAATGGGTTTGCGTTGGTTAAAGCAACTAACGGGGCAAAAAACAGAAAGGAAAAAAGCTTGTTGGGAAGTTATTTTTTATGTGCACGGCATGGTTTACCACCGCCAACCGATGATCCCGAGAAGCAAAGGAGGTCTACTAAATGTAAACATTCAACAACTGACCATGGACGATTGTTAAAATTCAAAATTGGACCATCGTAAAACAATGAATTTCAACATTCGACCATGGAACAAACATTGAATTTCAACGTTTGAACCATGGACAAACGTTGAAATTCAACGTTCACCATGGTACCATTGTTGAAACTCAACGTTTACCACTCAACGTTTACCATGGTCCAAACGTTGAGTTTCAACGTTTTCCCATGGTTCACACGTTGAAACTCAACGTTTGGTCCATGGTCGAATGTTGAGTTTCAACGTGTTATTCCAACTTCCCCAATTCGTGCTATACAAACATCAAAAATTGACACAAATTCTATACTATTTGACCAATAACACTACCCTAACTACAAACAACAATGCAATTAACAACACCATACAAGTAATTAACAACAAATTACCAACAAACAACTAAACCTAATGTAAACTAATTCAATTAAATAAATAAACTAATTACAACTAAATGGAAACAATTACATCCAAATCAAAGTCATATAATCGATTATTAACATCAATAAGGGAAGGGCAAGTCAAGTAAACAATTGAAACTAATTTATTTAAGCAAATTTAGAAGGAAAAAAAAAAAAAAAAAAAAAAAAAAAAAAAAAAAAGAAAAAAAAAAAAAAAAACTGTTTGCTGGCGGTTCTCGTGGTGGCCTGCTGCTGGTCGGCGGCGGCTGGCAGCAAGGAGGCAGTTTTGGTGGGGTGGTGGTTGCCGGCTTGGAGGTGGTGGTGGTAAAGGTTGTTTGTGTTTTGGGTGAAAATTCAATTAGAGAGGAGTTTAGTTAGTGAGATAAAAGGGCAAAACCGTCTTTCGGAATGAAAAACGTCGATGATATTTACTAAAGGGTCGACTATGTTTTACAATTGAGTTTTCAAAAGGTAATTTACCTCGGATCCTTTGTTTATAGAACATATAATTGAGATAAAATTTAGGACACATTTTGTTAAGAGGATTAAAAAAGGCGGGGTTAAAAAAAAATAAAAAAATAAAATAAAAACTTCTTGCCGTTTGCTGATGTTTAGCAGTTTTACTAGAGGATTTACCCATTTTTCAATTTAAGTCTACCCTCTATTTTTTTCCGTAACCCTTCCAAGGCTTTCCAAAACTTGCCTTGCCATCAAGGCTCAACAGTCAACACCAACATTCACCACTTTCTCCCATCACCAATAAATGTCGCATAATGTTGCATGTAAGGCCTACGATAGCATTCCATCCACCGTGTGGCACTCCTTTAACATCACCTCCAAAATAACACATGAAGCATTTTGGATGCAACAGAGGGAGGGCGAAGTGAGATAGGACAGGCAACAAAGGAAATGAAGGTGTATAGGGAGGTCAGTGAGAAGCAAGTGAGACATGGGAGGTCAATGAGACAAGACACGAGAGAACGATGAGGAAACGGTGAGCAAGGCTGGCGGTTAGCGGGAGGAAAACAGTTGTAAGCTTCACCTAGAAATTGCAAAATCTCAACTAGTAATATTATGTGGATAATCAATGGTAACGATATTTTTGTACTAAAAACTACTCTCTATTCAGCTTCAAACACAACATTTCCCTTTTATACGTTTGTCAATGCATGATTTATAACGTAAATATATTTAGTTTTACATTATGAAAATATATAAAAATATCTTAGGGGTGGCTATTTCCCGTGTAATAGCTAATTAATTAATCGGGGCTTGCCCCTCATTTGCACCAAAAAAAAAAAAAGATAAATCAAATAAGATCCCACATGACCATATCTTTTCTTATACGGAGTAAATCGCAAGGAATCGTAAAGATTCTCTTCATTTATGAATAGTGTCAAAAAAAGAAATGTTGTATTTGGAGTTGAATTGAGGGAGTATCCAAAACGGTGAAGAAGAGAAATTTTCAAAAGAGGTAAAGAAAAGAAGTGATCCACTCATCCCTTATACCATTGCGAGAAAGCACTAAGCACCAAGGTAATGGGGTGCCGACTTGAACAAGGGAACCCTACAAATATTGAGGTACAACATAATACTTCACTTTTGGTTTAAGATGCAGGTAAAGCAAAAAGTATCACAGATGTCGGGTTCTGATTATTCGAAACTGCCATAGCAGGCGCATCATTCTCTATTATTAAAAAACAGGCTTCAAATTGGTCAAAACTTTGTTTCTGTTGAAAAATAAAAGTGATAGGGAAACCTCAAGCTCCCACCATTCAATATGTGCATAGAACATCATCATTTCAGCTTAGCGAATAACCTGTTCGCAACCTGTTTTCACAAGCAAGCATAACCAAGATAAGAATTCCAGGCGATAGTCGGCCTTGAAAAGTCGATAAATTGGTTTTGTGAACAAGCTAATAAGAGAGCTTACACATTCATCAATACAAGAATAATAGTCGAAATACTGTCCTGTGCAGTGCTTACTCCCACTTTCATCATCCTTGATTCTCTTAACGCATGACTGCACATCAGCTAACACAATGTAAGAATGGCGCCCCAGTTTGTTCATCAAAAGACCCCAAACTCTGCCAAATAAATCTTTTAGAGACCTCGAACGGTTTGCATCTTTGAAATTGGATTTTGTTGAATTAATTACTCTCAACACATTACTGTTCCTGAACTTTTAGACTTTGCCGTGTTTCCTAATTATTTAACTGAATACTTCTGAAAATATACTTTTCTACAATTTTCAAAAAAAATAAGTTGAGAAGACCACACCCTACAATCCTACATAGACATACGATCACTCTCTTTATTGATGGTCAAAATAAACATCTGTTGACCACCAACGTCAAATGAGGTCAATCAATTAGACCTAGCAACAAAGGCCGATCACACGCTTTTTAATGTCAAAATAAACAAACCCCCTCTGTTCACAGGTAGTAAGTTAGTAACCCAACCCTTGAAATTCACTTCCGTCCCCAACCCTTGAAATTCACGCTTTTTAATGTCAATAAACAAACCCTCTCTGTTCACAGGTAGTAAGTTAGTAACCCAACCCTTGAAATTCACTTTTGTCCCCAGTGTCATAGAAACAAACTACAACAATGTTCCACTAGGACCCGCCTTCAAAACGTAATAAAAAGAACAAAGTGTGAAATAATGATAAAAAGTAACACCAGGTAACCCTTGTACGTTGCCTTAATATTGGTCATAAGCAAACTAGAAAAACTTGTATTCGGCTGTCAAAATATGCTACAGTTATAAACAACCACCAATCCTTCACCACAACTTAGACTGAAGACCTTAATTTTTTATAAGAAAGTGTTCGAAGAAACACACCATACAGCATGTTTTTTCCCTAATATCCAAGAATCAAGCCTGGACTAGAAAATACCCCACCGTATTTTGTTGATTTTATTTTATTTTATTAGTTAAACAAAAAGTTGCTGATTATGCATTTCAGCCCCTTGTTATAGAAAACTGAATACAGTTGAGTAAAAATTCAAAGCAAATAAATGTCCCAAGCCAAGTTAATTTGGCTTTACGGAGGCACGGATTCACAGAGGCTAAATATAAATATTAAAGAAGCAGAGCAAGGAATTGTAAGTTCCCTAGGGTTCCAAAAATTCAGCAATATTAACCTGGTAGTCGAGTAAAGATTTCACACATTTGGGCTTGCAAAGGCTTTCTTCAAGCTCCTTCTTGGGATCAATAGGATCCTCGTCAGCCCTGCAGATAAAAAAATGGGAGGTTTCACTTCTATAAGAAGTATAAGAGGTTGGAGGTATAAAATTGCATATGGTTGTAATGTGGAGGTCTGTACACGAGACACATCCTCCCTAACCTAAAAGAGACAGGAGCATTTAAATTTTAAAAGTACTCGGTAAATATTGTTTATGCAGCAAAAATGGAACTTTCTGCAGATCTTTTTCTAAGTAATGCAGTGATGACGAGCATCGACCAAAATAAAGAAAGATGGCTAGCCAAATTGTGCTTCGAACATAGTCGTATGAAGGGTAACAGAAGCACAAGTATAGACTGTTTTGAATACAAATGTCTACCATTAAAACAAGTTCCAGTTGAGGTTTTTTTGTCCCAGGACCGGCTTGAAAATTGAGATGAGAATCTTGATATTTTAGACGTGATGAAAGCATCAAAATTTCACTCAAAAAATTGATTTACCAAAAAGATTGGCTTGAACAACATAAAAAAAGTATAAAATAAATAACCAATACAAATGAAGTCAAAACTTATAGACCAAAAACAATGAGGAAAGATTAATAGACAAAATCACCTAACTTAAGCAAAAAAGAAAAAAAAAAATTATCTTGATACAAACAAAATACAAATAAAGGGACACAAAAGTAACTAATCCACCGAACATAGGAGGGCCTATAATACAACACTACAATGATACCTATTAGGACGTGCAGAAAAAGAGATAATATACTCACATTAGATATCGATGTGTCTGTAACTTTAATTAGCACAACTAGTTCTTTCCTGCAAACACGAGGTACAATTGTATTACTACAAAATCAACAGAAGCAATGATAAAACGATAAACAAAGTGGATATATGCATTGGCATACAAGGTGAAGTACAATAAAATTCATGTTTAAATCAAGTCACTAGTATGTATCACATCTTATCGTAACAGAAATGCAACGAAATGTGCAACAATCATCAAGAAACTCCAGAAGGCAGGCGGAAGACAATAATCGCACAAAAACACATACTCCCTTTGTGCCAAGGGATAGATTACGTTTACTTTGTTTTGCAAGGGGAAATAAAGCAAACCGTAAACTACTGACTAGGATGGAGGGAGTACATATAAGGAGCTTCATAAACGGAAGGCTACTATGGAAGCTCCAGTCTTAACTTTTCACCAAATCCGAACGCAAACTCAACCCGCAAAATCATGAAAAATCACAATGCAGGCATATTCTAAATCACGGGTGCTAGAATGTATCCAGCACGAGACTAAACGTTAGAGAACAACAATCGCATCCAAATATCCATATTGATTCTCTCACCCATTCGCTTTCTCAATAATCAAATAGCCATCGACAACACCTATACTCCGCTCATTAACACATCTCTCATCAACAATTTTAACCGTAAATTACACCGAAACATCAATAAACCGAAAGTAACACTGAGCCCATGTGAATCAGAGTATCTCGTACAAAACGAAACATCAAGTTGAATCACAACCACATTATAGTCCAGAAAATGACAAAAATCCAAACCCAAATCAAACCCTAAATCCAATATCCCTAATCATACGACCTAATCAATCAATATCGATAGCATTAACCAATTGAACATTAAAGTAACTAATACGATCATCATGAATGATACAACAGCAACCAGATCTTAACTATTTTTAACAAAAAAAAAAAATCAAAATGCGAAGCAAACAATGACAATACAAATATGATATAAGCTATTAATTAGGGTTTGAATTGATGAGAAAAATTACAGCACAGATTTAGATTGAATCAATGAGATCAAGATTAAAATGAAGAATTAATAAAATTTGGGGAAGAAAAAAGTCAATTAAGTTAGGGAGTATACCTTTGATGTTAGGTTTCAGGTGAAAAACAGTACGTTTGGTGAAGTGAGGGATCATGGATTCATGGGCCTGGTCTTATACACTTAACGCAAATTCTTGTTTCAAACGACCACTTTTCATCTGAAACTTCAAACGGGAATATGTGATCATTTTGTAGTTAAATGTTACCAGAATGGTATAGTCACTGTTATACGCTTATACTTCAGACCAAAACTACTCGTCAGAAGCAAGACCAACTCAGTCAGTTATACGGGTTCCACTTTACCACATTTGGTGTTAAATTTCTTCATCCAAACCACTATTCATCTGTCATCGGTTTCATTCGTTATTCACCTGTTATCCATTTAAGTCGGCTTTTCATCAGTCTTTTAGGATCGGATGGATCATATTTCAGATTTTGATAAGATGCGGGTGAAATTGACATCTCTCCTCTAATGGAGTAGTATGTTATAAAACTTTACAACCCTTGAAAAATCAGTTTCACTCTGTATTCTCGGCCGTGAAAAAGCACTCCAACACCAGTTGCATCCGTTTTGCAGATGTTTCTCTTAAGCGATACCGTATAAGTTGTGGTTGAGTTAGACTAAGTTTATTCCCAAACTCCTCTGCATGCCTCAGACTCTACCACCTCAGCTTTGCACTAACATTTTATTCTTCAGACTCAGACTTATATACTCTCCGACTCAATCAAAAAATGAATTTTATCCTCATATCTGTTTCAGTCTTTGCCACCTTAACTTTCCACTTACTTATTTTACTTTTTTTATTTCATTATTGTATTTACATTTATCTTACGATGACATATTTTTAACTTAAGTAAATTAAATATCAAAAGATTTATGATGTGTTTTTTTTAAATGTGTGAAATATAAGTTGAGAAATAATATTTATATTTATTTACAAAACCACTTTTTTCCTATTTTTTTGTAAGTACTTTAATCTTAATAGCATGTTTAAATTACTGAATAAACATACAACAAATAAATAGCGGAAGCGATAAGATTAAGATCGAGAATATAAAACCTCTAGCCATTGCTTATTGGAATTCCTGAGCAGCTTTTTCCAAATTCCGATTGCTAAACCCGTCTCAGTAAAACCGTCTGATTTCGGTTCCGAACTCTCACACTCACTATATAGATGGTGTATTTCTTAAAATGTAGAGTGAATTCAGTGACCTTTATCAAATGAAGTAATGTTTTCTTATATACAGCTCTTTCCATCAAAGAGTTGTTAAACGTGCAACTGAATAAGAGGGAGTGGTTGCTGTTAATGGGGAGTGAATAAAGGGCAGTTTTAGTCCGTAGTTTGACTACAAAATAATGGGCCATAAAATAGGATTTTATAAAACTGAAATTAATATTATGGTTAATAATATTTACTTAATTAATTATAAAAAATCCAACATTCTCCCACTTGGCTCATTTAAGCAAGAGAGACTTCATATACGAATCACAGCGACGGATTCTCTAGGACGAGAATTAATCTTCCATGTATTACGATATACTTAGTCTCTCACTACTCACACTTAACTAAATGAATAAACCAAATGTTTACTCTAGGTCAAAACATAATGATATTTCTCAATAAAATGAATAACCAAAGAATGTACGTACATAATCTAAAATGAGAAAATATCCAACTAAATGAAAGGTTTTAAGAACAATATAAAGAATATATCACATTACGGGACCAAGTCCCATACTTACTACATGACCCTTGAAACCTTTAGGTGGCATGCCTTTAGTCAGGGGATCAACAATCATCAATTCAGTGCTAATGTGTTCTATGATCACTTTCTTTTCCTGAACACGCTCTTTTATGACCAAATACTTAATGCCGATGTGTTTGCTTCGACTTCCACTTCTATTATTCTGAACCATAAATACCGCAGCTGAATTATCACAATACATTCGAATCAGTCTACTAATAGAGTCAACGACTTTAACCCCAAATATGAAGCCTTTCAGCCATACACCATGTGAGGTAGCCTCAAAACAAGAAACGAACTCGGCCTCCGTAGTAGAAGTAGTTGTCAATTAATGTCTGTTTAGTACTCCTCCAGGATACAGCTCCGTCAGCTAGCATAAACACATATCCTGATGTGGATTTTCGTGAATCAATGCAGCCAGCAAAGTCTGAGTCGGAGTACCCCACCACTTCAAGACTATCGATCCGTCTATACATAAGCATGTAATCTTTGGTACCCTGAAGGTACCTCAACACYTTCTTTGCAGCCTTCCAGTGATCAGTGYCTGGGTTVCTYTGATATCTGCCTAATACTCCAACARCATATGCAATGYCAGGTCTGGTACAGACTTGAGCATAYATAATGCTACCAACAGCTGAAGCATATGGAAYATTTTTCATTTGTTCCCTTTCTAAATCATTCCTGGGACACTGGTCTAAACTGAATCGGTCACCTTTCACAATAGGTGCTACACTTGGTGAACAATATTTCATTCTTAACTTTTCAAGCACTTTGTTGATATAGGCCTCCTGAGACAAGCCTAAAATGCCTCATGATCTATCTATGAATCTTAATGCCAATGACATAAGATGCCTCGCCCATATATTTCATATCAAAGTTATTTGAAAGAAATTGTTTCACCTCGTATAACAACCCCTTATCATTGGTTGCTAGCAAAATGTCATCCACGTATAACACAAGGAAACAAATCTTACTCCCACTTACCTTAAGGTATATGCATTGATCCATGATATTTTCTTCAAAATCGAACGAAGAAATTACTTCATGGAACTTCTTATACAATTGACGGGAGGCTTGTTTCAAACCGTATATGGATTTATTTAGCTTACAAACCAAATGCTCACCATCTTTAGAGGAGAATCCTTCAGGTTGTTTCATATAAACCTCTTCCTCTAAATCGCCATTGAGAAAAGCCGTTTTCACATCCATCTGATGTAACTCGAAATCAAAATGAGCTACTAATGCCATGACTACTCGAAAAGAGTATTTCTTTGATACAAGAGAGAATGACTCCATGTAGTCAATCCCTTCTCTTTGAGTGAACCCTTTAGCAACGAGTCTTGCCTTTGTCTCTCGATGTTGCCAAGTGAGTCCTTCTTAGTGTAACACCCCCATCTATCAAGGAGCCTTAACAAGACCTTCCCCAATAGATAAGGGCGCTACCATCTCGGTTTTCCGAGGCAAGTAATAATCAAATGTCTATAATAGACCAATTTAGTAAATTACAGGTGATTAAATGATAACAACAGAAAAGATACAACTCATAGAACTATCATCCAAAACTAAGTCGTCGTGACTCGTGGCAACTCGTCCCTCCGACTCCCARCAAGACTTCCAAAGACAACCTGTCAAACCGAACTGCTCACCATACGGATCACGGCAGACACAGCACAAGTAACAACAAAGAAACACCACACACGGTCAGTACCATACCAACATACAACAAGCACAACACTAGGTACACAAGGCATCACAGTTTTCCATCTCTCTTCCACCACGCATCTCACCGCCCATCATCTCATCACTGACTACACACCCAAGGCGTGTAGCCCTGCCAGTGGGGGACCGCAGCCGTTCCCACCTAAGCCCCGTTCATCAAACAGAGCGATAATCCATGTCCATTAATGTGCACATCCCCTCTCATGGCGGGTTC